>JAJIBD010006751.1:0-68365 GCA_021461705.1 Cryptotis parvus | reverse complement strand
GCAGTCACAAGGTATCCTATTCCATGATTTCTTCTATCAGTGCTTCTGGGGACCTCATGTAGGCAGAGGACTACCAGATCCATAGGCCTGCTGAAGGACAGAAAGGAGCCTCCTTGTACATTTATGGCAGCAAGAACCCAGGATGTCCTCTCCCTTGAGGCCACCAACACTTTGTCCCTCTGTTCCTTTGCCCCTTCACCTCCTTCTTTTGTTTCCTCCACCCTTATCCCTGATAAAAAATGTTCTTTACTTCTCAAACCCACTGGGAGGTCTGCAATATTTATTGGTTCCTTTACTGTCATTTTCCTCCTTGGACAGGGTTATCTTGTCAAGGTAACCTTGGATAAGGTTATCTTGTCTGCCATTTGTCTGGTCCTTAGTCTTTGGTCCATGTTTTATCCTCCTTTCTAGACTATTACTTCCTTAAAGATATAACCTCTCCCCCCTTCCTCCCTCTCTTTCTATCCTCTATTTCTCTCCCCCATATCTCTCTCCACACACAAACTATTTCCATGAATGTAACTGATCAGTGAACACAGACACTGTAGCATCATATGGTTGTAACAGAACCTCACTAACACAGAGAAAACTACACCTAATGTAACAGCAGAAACACTTTGGGTGAAGGAGAAGAGGTACTGCCAGCAGCTATTGGGACAGTGTCAAGGAAGAACTTGAATTTATCACATTCTTCAAATTTTTGAAGCATGGATGGCAGCAGGGAGGTATAGAGAAGAGAAAGCACATTGTAGGTAGCTGTGGGAGTAGTGGGGTGGGGAGATAAGGAGAGAGAAAACAATTATTTTTTTTAATTTTTTATTATACCACCGTGAGACATACAATTACAAAGGTGTTCACAATTGGTTCTTGGTAATACAGTATTCCAGCACCCATCCTTCCACCAGTGCCCCATTTCCACCACCAATGTACCCTACCCCTCCCAACCACCCCCAGGCGGCCTCAGCAGCAGGTAGCCCTGGAGCTAAAACAATTATTGACCAGAAGAAATTGTAGGAAGAGGGGGCCGGAGCGATAGCCCAGCGGGTAGGGTGTTTGCCTTGCACGCGGCTGACCTGGGTTCGATCCCCGGCATCCCATATGGTCCCCCGAGCACCTCCAGGAGTAATTCCTGAGTACAGAGCCAGGAATAACCCCTGAGCATCACCAGGTGTGACCCCCAAAAAAAAAGAAATTGTAGGAAGAGGAACAACCTGGAGGCTGTGGGAGTAGAGGAAGATGCCTGTGCCCCAGAAATCCTAGGTTCCTAGTCTTGCTCCCTGTTCCTGTCAGATGAACCCTGAGAAGATATTCATCAGGGCCTAGATGATCCTGTGCATCATTGGCACTGCATGTGCCCATTCATTGAAGCAAGAATGCCCTGTTAGGTTGGAGGAGCTCCAGGAACAAGAGGTATTTCCATTAATATTTTTAATAATCACCAGTTGACTGAACAATTTGAGGCTCTTCATATTCCTGAGCAAGCAGATGCCATTGGGATACACTGGCACTTGATAGGGTCAAATGGAAACGTTACTGGCACCCACTCAAGCAAATTGACAAATAACAGGATGTCAAGTGATTAAGTGATCAATAATCACCAGCCAGAGGGGCAGTAGCTCTCATCTTGGCAACTGACTGACCACCTCCAGTAGGACGCCAACTCTCTTATCCCATCGTCTCAAAGGGCAATACAACTTAGAGTCAAGTTTGCATGGTTTACATTACAAAGACATTTCACATTCCTTGCATAGGATTTAAGAATGATAGGAAGGAGATAAATAGGAGCCAAAAACCTGCAGGGGGTGCTATCTAGGTGAGGTGATATGAACAAAAGAATGTGTTACATTTGCTAATTCAGCCTTCTGGACTAGCCCAAGATGGCAAGATCTTGTCAGACAGAAAAACAAGAAAAACCTGCTTTCTGTCTAACTTCAAGCAGCATCCACTAGACTCCATCTTGGGCTAGTTACAGACAACAATGAAATATGCAGAGAAATGACCTAGGATAGCAATATCTGAGCATCTGCAGCGTGAATATAGTCTCACTAGGGAATTCTACATACTAACTCTATTGAGAGAGTCTGCCAGAAAACCCTGTGTATCTGTTAACAGGCAGTATCCATCAGACCTTCCTTCACATAGCTTTAGATCTACTTTCTGTCAACATCCATCATGCCTCATCCCTTGAATGAGCTCTGCTGGTGATCATCCCCTGGTCTGTAACTGCCCTGTCATCAGGATGTGAGTCTCCAAGGTCCCTCCTAGCTGAGAGTCTACAACTCAGTGCTCCATCCCCTGAGGAATAAACATGTTTCCTGGCACCAGTTCTCTAATTGTGTCCTCAGTAGGGCCTGAAGTAGAGGAGATAGACTGCTGCTGAGTGGAGTTGTTCTTTTTTTCTGAATGGTACAACCTTCTCAGAAATATTTATGTTATTTTATACAGCTATTAGTGAGCCCTAGTTTTTTAATAGCATCAAGATTAAAATCAAGTCCACAATTCTATATCTCCATTGCTGCCCGAGCCTCCTGGAGCCTTCTAGGGATTCAGACTACTTCTAGTCATCGCTTGGGTTAATAGTGAAGACTTCTTCTGGAGAACAAGAAATCCAATTCTTATAACCATCAAACACCAAAACACAACCCAAACATGGGGCTATTTCTCTATATTAACTGATATATAAGTGATTCAGTAAAATGAAGTTGTGAGCTATATGCCTGGGGGATCCAATGGTCACATGCCCTTGGTAGTACTCAAGTATTGTTGATGGGTTTTAAAGAGCACTAGGAAAGCAGGCATGTTCACTCAGACTGAGATCCAGGGCCACTCCATAAGGGTTCAACCATAAGAAGAGTCAAATATTTATCAAACATGAAAATCACCCTTCATTCCTAGAACAGGCCCAGAACAGAGCTCTGCATGTCCAGATTTTCATTATGATGCATCTTTACTGCCCACAGAGGTTAGAGTAGGAGGTCACATGGACACATCTTAAACACAGTCTCCTATAGAATCATCAGGGATCTGTCTGAAGTGTAGCAGCTGAATCTAAGTATTAGAGCTTATATATGTTTAACAAGCTACAGGGAAGAACCCCAGGTCTTTGAACCTAATTTTGAGTTTAAGGTGGAGAAAGTGAATATAACTTTGAGATAATTACAGAATAATACATTCTAAGTATAATCAGGGTTGAAAGTACTGACTGGATCATGAATTCTGTTTGTTTTTGGTTTGAGCAGCCATTAGACACCCAATTCCAAGCTATGCATATTGACATGCATTTTAATTGAAGTGGAAACTGAAGGCAGGAGAATCCCTCCCTAAAGGTCCATGGTCCATGAATTCCTGCTCTGTGTACAGTGCTTAGTAATCTAAAACAATTTTCCCCACTTCTCTAGAATATGCACTTTCTAAATGTCAAAATGTGGATGAAGAACTTCAATTAGGAGTGATAGTGAGGAAAAAGGACCCTGCTCAGGCTCAGGTGACTGGATAAGGGCCTGGGTGAGAGGGGGCATCTAGGTATCTCAGAAGCACAAAAACCAACAAAGAGATTGAAGCTGTGACTTCAGGAACTGCACGAACACATGGTCCCCCAGGTACAACTGTAGTGGGGCTGTGTTTTCCCGGGTATCTTCCCTTCTATACTGCATTGGACCCACATCTTGGCCTCTTACTACAGAATCTCACAAGGGCAACATAGCTGACCTAACCATATTTGGCTAATAGTCCATTCTAAAAACCCCTGAAAACGCACAAAAATAATGATGAATACAAATCAATTTTCAAAAGAAAATATAGGAAGAACTATGACATTGACAAAAATGGCATCTTCAAAGATGAAACACCACTAACGAAGTAATTTTCACTTCTCTCTATCTTCCTTCTGTTACACATTGTAGATTGCAATACATACATTTAGAGGTTATCATGTATATCCCTTTGTCTACTTTCAAGTCTCATTACCTAACCTCTGACTCCCACACATTTGCAGTAGGTTCTAACCACTGACTGATAAGACCTCCTGATCTATGTTTAGTCTGGTCTTGGATATTGGTATCATGCTATTTTTTTATATCTCGCAAATAAATGTAGTCATTCTATATCCGTCCTTTAGCCTCTGGCTAATTACAATCAGCATGATCCTCTCCATGTCCATCCATTTATAGACAAATTTTATAACTTCATTTTTTCCTAACAGCTGCATAGTATTACATTGTGTAGATGTACCAAAATTTCTTTATCCAGTAATCTGTTCTCAGGCACTCTGGCAAAGCTGCTGCACAATATTCTTAGATAATATTTTGATAAGAAAAGGTCCAATGTATAAATGTGAAAAGACCTACGATCTTCTAGGAGTGGAGGGTAGGCAGTCTCCCCACAGTCCTCCATATTTCTGGAGTCGCATCCACAGCCCACTGTCACCACTATGTCAACTCAGCCAGTTCTACAGATCCTGAAATTTATCGACCACACAGCCACATACACGCTGTATGTCACCTCTAAATTTCCACATTGCGACTCCCATTTGGAGCACACCAAATTAGATGGGAAGTAACAGGAAAAGTGAAAGTAGGTCCTTTCACATTTATACATTGTATACAGTTCTAGACAGGTTCTAACTGATACCAGTAAGCCTAGCAAGAAGCCAGAGCAACCCACATCATGTGGTCAGTCATTCTCAACATCCAGACTGTAGTTCCTCAGAGCTCCATCCAAGAGAAAACCTGATCTTTCCCTTTGAGTTTCATCAGTAAATGCTCGAGATGAGAGCCTTCTACTAAGAATATAACATCTACACTGCAGAGCCTGGCAAGCTACCCTTGTTTTATTGATTTGTTATGCCAAAAACTAGTAACATTATGGACCTCAATTCCATGACCTGAAGAATGGTTTGAGGCTCTTCCCTGTCCCTGGAGCAAGCAGATGCCCTTGGGTTACACTTGCTTGTGACAGGACGTATGGAGATATTACTGGTGCCCACTTGAGCAAATCGATGAACAATGGGAAGACAGTGATACAGTGATATGGCAATTTTTCTTTTTACTCTGTTTAAACACTGGTTTACAAAGTTGTTCATAACATGGAGCTTATGGATATTAAATATTCCAACATCAATCTCATCACCAAAGTGACCTTCCCTCCCCCATTGCTCTTAACCACCCTTCTGGTCTTAGCAGGTACAAAATAATGTATTTTATAATTTTTCTTACCACTAAATAACTAATGAAATTATAAAAAATATGCCAGTAAAAGAAAATTTGTGGGGCTGGAGCGATAGTCCAGCAGGTAGGGTGTTTGTTTGTCTTGCATGCAGCCGACCCTGCATCCCATATGGTCCCCCGAGCACCACCAGGAGTAATTCCTGAGTGCAGAGCTAGGAGTAACCCCTGGGCATTGCCAAGTGTGACCCAAAAAGCAAAAAAAAAATTGTGAAAATTGTTATGTCTCACTAGGGGATTGTCAATTCATTGTCTGAGGATTTGTAAGCTCTTTTGTTGTTAGTTGGAACTTTATTGATTTTGCTTGTGTAGTTGGCTTCTCTGTTACTTTCCCATCTAATTTGGTGTGCTCCAAATGGGAAGTCAGCAATGTGGAAATTTAGAGGTGACATACAGCTGTGTATGTGGCTGTGTGGTCGATAAATTTCAGGATCTGTAGAACTGGCTGAGTAGACATAGTGGTGACAGTGGGCTGTGGATGCGACTTCCAGAAATATGGAGGACTGTGGGGAGACTGCCTACCCTCCACTCCTAGAAGATCGTAGGGTTCTCAGATGTACTTGGAATTTTTGTGGCTTGGTGTCTTTGCAAAGAGTATTTGTGAATCAATGGAGTTGGGCCATTGGCATGCAGTACTGTTGGGTGTAGGTGCAGCTGCCAGAGCTTTGGAAGGGTTGGATTCAGCCCACTCACCTCCTGAGTGCATTCCAGAATTTTCATCCCATAGGTGTGTACCCATGAATCTTTGTGACTTGGTTCACATCTCTTCAGAGATTTAGTTTTGAATCTGTAGAGTAGGACCAGTGGGTAAGTACACATGGCAGTGTCTATGGGCTGCCCATGTAACACAAGATAAATTTTTATATTCCATGTACTAAAATAAATCATAATTGAGTCCTGCTAGGTCTCTGTAGATCATATTTCTTTCGCCCTCTGTTGCCTCCCTCTCTCCCTGTCTCCCTACCTCCCTTCCTTCCTTGGTAGGTTTTGATTCTGTGAGCGAAGGGTGCTAGTGTATGAGCACTGCTAACTGTGGTGACCGTGTTTGTTGAAGTACAGTGTTTTCCTAATATTTTAGAGTTTGGTTATCTCTGTTACTTCCACAGCAGTCCTAACATTGTCATTATTTTGGGCCCAGACTATTCTTTATTGACAGAATTTTAGACCTAACCATAAATTAAGAGTTGTGTTCTTCAGTCCTGTTTCCCTCCTTCTTGAATTTGGTTTTAATGTATACTAGATGCTTTCTGGATGACTACTTTTAGAAATGTTTACTCTGTATGGTAAACTTTCTGTTTGGTTCAAAAGTCTTTAGTTTGATTTTACACTTGATTTCTCAATAACCCATTTCAGAATTTGCAGGGAATGAAAACATTGACTGTGTAAGTCACCACTAAGGGCTGTAAGGAAGAGTGAATGCTCTTGCTGCAATATATGAAATGATTTCATGAAACTGTCCGTGCCTATGGACAACGTGTTTCATTTGCTGCTTTAATTCTGCTAATATTTAAATGACCTCCCAAGAACAGAAGATTTTGAACAAAGTCTGTTCTTAAATCAGGAAAACCGGCTTTCCTGCAAAGATCTAAATAATTCCCCACCTTCATGATCTGAAGTTAGGAACTGTGGGCTGCCCATGTAACACATTTAAGGAGCCCAAAGCTCCTTAAATCTTCTCAGCTATTTCACAGATTCTAGAAGATTTATGAATATCCTACTGTATGTTTTTATGGCTTTTTATTTTTATAGCTTTTAAGTTCTCCATCTGTTGGTATCTTTCATGACTCTTTAATCCTATGCTCATTGTTGTGTATCTTTTTATATCTTTAAGTTGATTTTATTTACCAGGTATTCATTTCGTATTTGTCCTTTAGTTTCCATATGTTTGCATAAGGAATAAAAATGTCTTGCCTAAGGAATAACCAATTAAATATGGACTTTAAAATATCCAGCTTAGTTATAGAAGCTAAAGTCCATGACAGTCACAACTCAGATAGGCTCATACGATGAGGAAAAAGTTTTCACTATAGTGAAAGCACTTTCTGTTTTATCAAACACCTGTCAACTCTGGTTAATTTCAATCCTACTGATATAGGTTATTATCACTGGTGTGGAATGACTTTCGTTAGTGTATTAGTTTTTGCAATAAATGCTTTTGAAAAAAGACTGCCTATTTAGCTTGCTGCTAATGGAGTTTTTTCTTACAATTATTTTACCACAATAGTAAGACAAATTCCAATAATATGACTAATATGCCAATAAATGTACAAATACAGAAACATGACTAATATATGTTTATGGAAGAGATAGTTTAACACTGTGGAGTAAAGGGGAGAAAACAAAAGATACTGGACAGAATGAAAGCAGAGATAACACGTTTCCTAAATAAGTCTACTAGAAATAAGTAGTTTAGTGAGATGAGAATAAATATGAATCTTGAAGATTGCCTTCAGGCTTCTCATGCTGAAAGCATATTTTTAAATGTAGTCATTTATGGCAAAGAGTTGATTTGCTCAATATATCTATGTTATAAAGTATGCAGCTATTTGAAAAGTGAAAGACATTTCTTAGTATGTGAGGGATATAGTTGGAAGACGTTAAATCACATTCAAGAGGTTTTATTCTTTAGTTTGATTTTACACTTTTTCTACAGATTTTCTCAAAAGTATATGAAAGTCAGGTGAAAAAATAGTTTAATAGTATAATATGTTTATGCATAGTATATATATTTAATAATACATTGATAATTACTTGCTACTCATGCTAGCACTGAGTTGTGTAATGTTAATGAAGGTCTGTTTCTATTTCCAGTAAGCTCTTTGACTATGCTAAAGATATTTTGTGTAGACACAAGAAAATGTCAGGTTATCTGTTAATCAACTCTAAATTATTTACTTCGGGGTTTCCACCATATTTACTAACTGTAGCCTCAGTATACTTGTATAGTTTCTAATTCCTCACACCCCAATGTAGGATCCCTAGGTGGGACTGAATAGAACCAAGAAATGGGATCATCCTGGCTTTGTAATGGGGCAAATTTATAGTAAGCCCTGCTCTCTCCTAAAGTTTAGAACAAGGATGAAACAGCTTTGTTTTGACCTAAAATAAGCTGTGGATCAACATGCAGATGATGCAGATGCAGGAGCAGAGCAGTAGGACTGTTGCCTTACATTCTAAGGTCTTTGGGAATAGGAGCCTAATGAGGATTCAATTTGATCAATCTGGTAGAGGAACAGAGTCTGGGTCAAATGATGTGATTGCCCCAGGAAAGATTACAATGTAAATTTAGTCTCAGCTGTAGATAAATGCCTGTATCTATGACTGTGTTTATTCAAAAAACTATAAATATTTTGAAATGATTGTTTATCAGCCATGGTTGAGAGAAAATCAGTGTGTCCTGGACTTTGCCCATTAGCCTCCTGGATAAGGGTACTGACCCTTCAAAGATTCTTCCCCAGGCTGGGATGCTTGTATCCACCACATTATTCTCAATATAAAAGAGCTTTTTACCTTGGATAATGTTCTGCCTCTGACCTCTGTATAGGATTCATCTCTAGCAGTTGGGAGTGTCGTTGTGTGTCTGTGTGGAGTTAAGTGTCATTAATGTGTATAGAGAATTAAAGCCTTGTATTTTCTACACTGTGCTCATGATGTTTTGTTCATCAGTTGGAGGCGACAGTCATTGGTCCTGAACTTGGTGAGGGAACCTGATGAACCTCAGTACTGTTGGAGACTCCAGAGAGTATATATATTTATAGAGTATATATATATGTATATATATACACATATATATGTGCCCTTCTGGTGTATATATACATATATATGTATATATACATGTATGTATATATACGTATATATGTGTAAAATATATGTATGTATATATACGTATATATATGTGTATATATATATACACCAGAAGGGCACACATATAATATAGTACATATATATATATGAAGGTGATCTTGTAGAAGGTGTGGTCTTCTTTATAGAACTCCAGTTCCATGTAGAATTTCTCAATTTCTTCTTTCTTGTATGTGGATGTTGGTGCATAGACAATGAAAATAGAAACTTCCGGCAGTGAGCCACATCTACTCAAGTGCAATCATCTGATTTGGTTTGTTAGGCACTCAAATGAATTGATGTTCATGGCCAGGTTTGTATTGGCAAGGACAACGACACCAGCAATGCATCTTTTGTCACATGTTCCGAGGAACAGTTCTTCTCTGGTGTTAAAAATGGCATTGTGTGATTGGCGCCTTCTCGTCTCCATCAGACCAATAATGTAATACTTGATCTTTCGCGCTTGCACCATCAGGTCCTCCATATATGCTTCCAATGCCAGCATACATGCATTGAAAATACAATCATTTTAGTCCTTCATTTTGGCAGCCTAGTTTGGCCCTGAGATAATGTCAGCCTCTCCTTGCTCATCCTTCTTAGTGCTGCCGTGTTTAGGCTCTTTCAGGGTTGGGATATGGGATCCATTGTTTTTACTGGTTTTGGCATATGGAATATGCTATGGACAGCTTGCCAGGCTCTGACGTGAGGGCAGGACACTCTCGGTAGCTTGCCAGGCTCTCTGAGAGGGGCAGGTGGAATACTATTGGTAATTTATTAATGAATCACACAATAAGGAGAACTGGTAGCAGCTCTAACCTGTGTATCTGTGTCTCTGGTTCAAGCATACCTGGACTTGATATAGGTTTCTCTGTAGGGTGGGATTCTGACAAACCAGGCTTGAGATCTGCTTTTTCTCTTGGGTGGAACTCTATGAGCTGTGGAGTCCAGATGATGAAAATTTCTGCCAACATGGTAGCCCACGCATGCAGAGCAGCGTCGAGCGGTGGGACCCAGCTGCTCCCTAGCTCCTCCTCAGCAGATGCCACCACAGCGCCCACTATCAGCCCCCTGGGCTGGCCACTCCTCATGCTCCCCTGTTGCAGACATCGAGCGTGCAGCCGTGCCCCTTGGATCTGCTCTGCTTTTCACCATCTCAGCGAGTTCGGGAGAGTCTGGAGTACTGGCCAGTGGGTAAGGGGCTGGGTGCAGCACCGCAGCACCATTGCTGGGAGGCAGGAGCTAAGAGGATTCCCCCATCACTCCACTAGGAGCTGTGCAAGCAGCAGGGCACACGTGCACGCACACACACACACACACACACACACACACAAAAGTGTGTGTGGCTGTGATTATATGCTTTTGTGTAAACGCCAAAATAAGGGAGACCCACGTCAGATCCATAGCTTCATCGGCAACCCCGAAGACATCCAGACCCATCCACTCCAGACACAAAGCTGCACCGCTTGGTCCCACGTGCGGAAGCGACCCATGGAGCTGCCCTCCTGGTAAGTGGCTCGACCAGCCCCTGGTCAAGCCAACTTTGGTCCAAGAGTTAGCTCACATGTGCAGGGAGGGGGCCATGCTGGCCAGACTTGGAGCTGAGATTCTGGCTCCTCCACCCTTTCCTCCACCTCCATTCCAGAGACCCCGGGAAAAGAGACCCACGTCAGACCCACAGCTGCGTAGGCGTGTGGCCACTGCGCAACCGAGTCCAATCTTAAATAGTACTGATTTTAGGATCAGGTTGTTCCCAGGATATTTCACATCTATACACTGTATATAGTTCTTGATCTTTCCCCTTTAAGTTTATCAATAAATGCTCAAGATGAGAGCCCTCTACTGAGAGTAGACCACCTACATGGCAGAGCCTGGTAAGCTACCCATGTTTTATTTGATATGCCAAAAACCAGTAACAATTGTGGACATCAATCCCATGACCTGAAGAATGGTTTGAGGCTCTCTCTGTCCCTAGAGCAAGCAGATGCCCTTGGGTTACACTTGCTTGTGACAGGACTTATAGAGACGTTACTGGTGCCCACTGGAGCAAATCGATGAACAATGGGAAGACAGTAATACAGTGAAATGATTAATAAACAATTTTCAAATCTCTTTGTCATATTTTAAATTGAACTTCTGCTGCCTGAGGATTCTAACTTCCCCACATTGCAATTCTGTGTGACCAACTACAGGCCCTTTCTTCATTCAGAGCACTTAGTAATATCCTTTTTATTCTTTCTGTAGAATGAAAGACCCAGAGATGTACCAATTATTATGTCATCATAAATTCAACCCCTGAATAAGGGTGAGGTGCAGATCTGAAAGAATATGGGCAGTAGTCACCTTGACCAGGACCTGGCACTCCATTCTTGTGGGTATTTTTGTCTACTGATGAGCACCTTCTTCCTCATGTGTGCACACGGCACCCACTTGCACGACTTGGAAACCATTTAGATTAGTGCTTGTGCCTGTATGTGTGTATATGAGTGTGTGTATTTGTGGAATACAGGCACACACATACATGAATGTGTACACTGATTTTATTGAATAATTTTATTTTCAAAACATTTTATTTACAAAATTTAGTTTTGTATCAAAAACCCAAAAATATTTTAGTAGCAGACCTACTTATTTCCATGCATAAAGTGATTTATAATACCATGTTTCTAATGCACAAATTATAGTTCATGCTTCTCTTACGCAGGAGTGTAGCATGCCACAAAACCTCTATGGTCGTGATCAGTTAATCTTTGATAAAGGTGCAAAGAGTCCAAATTGGAGTAAGGAAAGCCTCTTCAACAAGTGGTGCTGGGAAAACTGGACAGCTACATGAAAAAAATGAATTTGGACCTGTGTCTAACACCTTGCACAAAAATCAGATCAAAATGGATTAAAGATCTCAATGTCAGACCTGAATCCATAAAGTACGTTGAAGAAAATATAGGAAAAACCCTCCACGACATCGATGCTGAAGACATCTTCAAAGGTGAAACACCATTAACAAAGCAACTAGAAGAAAATATAAATATATGGGACTACATGAAACTGAAGAGCTTCTGCACCTCAAAAGAAACAGTGACCAAGATAGAAAGACAGTCGACAGAATGGGAAAGAATATTCACCCAATACCCATCTGATAAGGGGTTAATATCCAGGATATATTAGGCACTGGTACAGCTATATAAGAAAAAAAACAGCCAACCCCATTAGAAAATGGGGAGAGGAGATGAACAGAAACTTTGACAAGGAAGAAATCTGAATGGCCAAAAGGCATATGAAAAAATGCTCATCATCACTAATCATCAGAGAGATGCAAATCAAAACAACAATGAGATATCACCTCACACCACAGAGAATGGCCCATATCCAAAAGGGTAAAAAAGAAACAAGTGCTGGCGTGGATGTGGGGAAAAGGGGACTCTCATCCACTGTTGGTGGGAATGCCGAGCTTGTACAACCTTTCTGGAAAACAATATGGACATTCCTCCAAAGACTAGAAATTGAGCTCCCCTTTGACCCAGCCATACTGCTCCTGGGAATATACCCTGGAAAGCCAAAAACACACAGCGGAAACACAATCCGCCACTTTTATTTTCATAGCAGCACTGTTCACAATAGCCAGAACCTGGAAACAACCAGTATGCCCGAGAACTGATGACTGAATAAAGAAACTTTGGTACATCTACACAATGGAATACTATGCAGCTGTCAGAAAAAATGAAGTTATGAAATTTTGCTATAGATGGATGGATATGGAAAGAATCATGTTGAGTGAAATTAGTCAGAAGGAAAGAGAGAGACATAGAATGACTGCATTTATTTGCATGACATAAATATACTAGGTGATCTTACCGAAGTGGAAATTACCGCAAGCGTGTGGGAGTCAGAGGTTGGTTTAGATAGAGAAGGGAACATGTGTGAATAAATGTCTAAAGTTCTGATACTAACATAGAACTGAGCATTAAATACAGACAAAAAAATGCAAATGATGGCTTCTAAGTGTACGTAGTGCAACCCACAATGTGTGGGAGAAGGAGGAGAGAGAGAGGGAGAGGAGAGGAGATAAAGAACCTGCCATTTAGGCAGGATGTGGGAAGGGGAGGGAATTGGGGACATGGGTGGTGGCTGGGGGGCACTGGTGGAGGGCGGGTGCTGGAACACTGTGTGACCAAAACCCCCAAAGCGTGAACAACATTGTAATTGTATATCTCATGGTGGTATAATAAAATGTTAAAAAATAATAAAAAAAAACCTCTATGGCCGTGGAAAAGTCTGTAAATATCCAAACTGGATGTGGTTACAGGGACACTTAGCTGTCCTTGAAGTACAACTAAGGAAATATTAGACAGTGTGGAGACATAATCATTCTTACCCTGGCTACACAGTGTGGAGACTTGCTCATTCTCACCAGGGCTTGCTCCTGAGCAGTTTCCAAATGTAAGTCATGGAATGCCTGCTTGAATATTTTCAACTCTTTACTAATCATACCTGTTTTCCTGAACACTTTCCCCATATGATAAAAGCCAACAAGTGACACAGTTGTTGATCCATGAATTTCTAACTTAATTTCCTAATAAGGATACTGATAAAGAGGATTTAAATAGAATAGATGTTGACTGCTCTTTTTAAATCAGGCATTCTGTTATCTTAACAGATTGCATTTATTTCCATAAGTTATTTTTTCTATATGTAATGTTATTTAGGTGCATTGTCACAACAGTGATAGCTTTTATGGTTTTGACCTATAAAATTACAGCACAACTGTCACCACCAAAATATTTTAGAACCCTCACTGCTGTCCATAGGAACTTAAAATCCACCTAAGAGAAGCTATTTTTTGCTTTCTCTTACACTTTTTGTTTTTAATTACTGGAGTAGGATAAGAAACTGTGGTACATCTACTAGTGGAATACTATACAGCCACTATAAGCAAATTAAATTTGCTTATAAATGGATGGATATTGAGAATATCATGCTGAATGTAGAGTCAGAAGGAAACGGACACAGCATGAATACATTTATCTGTAGGATATAAAATACATGGCGCTAATATCTACTGACAGTAGAAACAAGCACCAGAATGACTGTTCCACTGATGGAAGTTGTTACAAGTAGAACAATGGGGAGAGCAGTTAGGACAGAGAAGGTACCACTGTGACACTGATGGGTGGAAATGATCACTCTGTACAAGAACTGAGTGCTGAAAGGCAGTAAAGGAATATACAGGATAACCTATCAGTGACTGTATTGTAAACCATAATCCCCAGAAGGAGAAGGTGGTAGGGTAAAGGGAACAGAAAGAGGAAGTAGAGGGGTGGGTGAAGAGAAGGGGAAGAGAATGTAAAGTGATAGTGAGGAAGTGGGAGGGAGTGATTGATTGTGACAGTTACAGAGAGAATGTGTGTGTAGGTACGTGTGTGTAGTTATATGTGTGTGAGAGAGAGACAGACGGGGGAGAGAAAGGAGAGAGAGAGAGAGGACAGACACCCTACCATAGAGGCAAGGAAACTAGGGCCACTGGTGGTGGCAAATGTACTTGGTAAAGGGACCGGTGTTGGAACATTGTGTGAGTGAAACCAAGTTATGAACAACTTTGTTACTGTGTACCTCACTGTAATTCAATTAAAAAAAGATGCTAGAAAGTGGTGAGAGACTTGGGGTTATAAACAGAAAACTATTGTAGTTGGGTCACTTGCACAAGAAGAGAGATGAAGTGGTGATTTACATAAATAAAATAATGAAAAGGATAGCTATAAATATTAATATTTCATCTAAAATATCTAAATTACAGGCATAGTTTAGGTAGCTTATAAATAATAGTGCTAACATTTATGAATTTGTTTGAGTTCCAGGACTTTCCAATCAGCAAAGTGTGCAGGTCCCTTCACCAGAGTATACTTGTTCCTTCTAGTTACTCACTTATCCTTCTCACTCCTTAGTTGATTAAAACTATTTCTTATCAAGATTAAATTATCATGTATTGAGGATGGGTTTAGGATGCTAAATTCTATTCCATAGGTCCTTAGGTCTCTTTTTATTCCAATACCATGCAGTTTTAATTACTACTGCTTTTTTTGTTTGAAGTTGGAAAGGGATGCCTCCCATCTTTTTCCCAAGGATTGCTTTAGCTATACATAGGGCTTTATTATTCCATACAAATTTCAGGAGTGTTTGTTTAACTTCTTTGAAGAATGTCATGGGTATTCTTATAGGGACCACATTGAATCTGTATAAAGTTCTAGGGAGTAGGATTTGACAATGTTGATTCTACCAGTCCATGAGCAGGGAATCATCAGAGAGATGCAAAACAATGAGATAACATCTCACACCAATGAAACTGGCACATATCCAAAAAAGCAAGAACAACAAGTGCAAGGAGAAAGACACTCTCATCCATTGTTGTTGGGAATGTGTACTAGTACAACCATTTTGGAATATGGACATATTCCAAAACAATATGGACATTCCCTCCAAAGACTAGAAATTGAGCTCTCATTTGACCCAGCAATACCACTTCTGGGAATCTAACTTGTGAGACCAAAAATACACAGTGGAAACACCAACTACACTTCTGAATATGTTCATAGCAACACTATTCAGAATAGTGAGAATCTGGACACAACCAGAGTGCCTGAGAACAGATGACTGTATAAACTGTCATACATTTACACAATGAAATAACATATGCAGCTGTTATGAAAAACAAATTTATAAAATTTTCCCATAAATTGATGGATGTGGAGAGTATCATGCTGACTGAAATTAGCCAGAGGGACAAGGACAGATATAGAATGATGCAGTTATTCAGAATATAAAATGTGGATCAGGATGTCTTACCAAAATTACCACAAACATGTGGGAGTCAGAGGTTAGGTAAGACAGAGAGGAGAACATGTGTGAATAAATGTTGAAAGGGTTAATACCAACCTAGAACTGAGCATTAAATCCATGCAAAAAAAATGCACATGATGGCTTCTAAGTGTATGTAGTGCAACCCACAATGTAAGAGAAGGAAACGAGAGAGAGAGGGAGAGAGAAAAGAGATAAAGAACCTGCCATTTAGGCAGGCTATGGGAGGGGAGGGAATTGGGGACATTGGTGGTGGGAAATGGGCATGGGTGGAGGGGCGGGTGCTGGAACACTTGTGACCGAAACCTCTAAACATGAACAACATTGTAATTGTATATCTCACAGTGGTATAATAAAATATTTAATAAAAAATAATAGCATGATAGCAATATTCAAAACCAGACAAAACATGGATCAGGAGGTTATATCCGTGGGTAGAACCTACTGCAAATGTGTGGAAGTCAGAGATTAGGTAATACCGAGAAAGGAACAGTGTACTAATAATTATGGTAAATGATAATACCAGCATAGAATGAGCATTGAAAGTAGGCAAAAGGATATAAATGATAACCTCTTTATTTATTGCAAGCCACAATATGTAAGAGAAGGGAGAGAGTAAGAGGTAGAGAGAGAGAGAGAGAGAGAGAGAGAGAGAGAGAGAGAGAAGTGAAAATTGCCTGCCGTAGATGCAGGCTGGGGGTTAGAATCAGGGGACATTGGTGGTGGGAAATGGACACTGGTGAGAGTGCTGGAACCGTATTACTGAAACCCAAATATGAACACTTGTAACTGCATATTTCACGGTGGTATAATAAAACATTTTAAAAATAACACCTGGCTCTACTCGTGATCATAACTAACACAGGAGAAGAAAATATTAAAATGGTTAAATTCATGCATGATATTGGAAGCAGTATGTGGAAGGGTCAAGAATAAAGACTAATAAAGATATTTATAGCAAAGGAGGAAGGTCAAATTCTTAGACATAAGGGATTTATATAAGATTTGCTGTGGGACTGGAGAGAGGCTACAGCTGACTCGGTGTTTGCCTACAAACAACTGGCGTGGCATCACTTGCTGGCACCACATATGCTTCGCTCAGGCTCTCCAGGCGTGACCTCTAAGCACAGACAGGAGTAAGCTCTGAACACAGCAGGAAATGACCCAGCTCTCAAAACAAAGACTGTTGAAATGTACCGGGATGTGATGCTGGAGAACTACGGGAATGTGTTCTCCCTGGATGGGGAGACCCTGACGGAGCACAGCGGCAGCATCCCAGAAGAGGCTGGAGCCCAGGGGCTGCTGAAAAGGTTTCCAAAAGGCATTTCTCATGGTCTGCAGTTCGGCGCTGCCTATGATGGAGTCAGTCTGAAGAAGCAGCGGAGGAGCCCCCTCAGGGGAGAGACTGAAGGGGAGGCTGCGGAGTTTTTGGTCAGTGACGGGGAAGGCATGCTGGCCTCTGGGGAGGGGGCAGTGAGAAGGACGATGACCTGGGGGGGCGGCTACCCTGGGAGCCCCAGCCCGTTGGCTCACCCCCGGCTCCCAGTGGGTGAGAGGCCCCATAAGTGCGATGAATGTAGCAAGAGCTTTAGCCGGACTTCGGGCCTCATCCAGCACCAGCGCATCCACGCGGGCGAGAAGGCTTACGAGTGTGGGGGACTGCGGCAAGGCCTTCAGCCGCAGCTCCGGCTCCTCCTGCACCTGCGTGTCCACAGGGGCGAGAAGCCCTACGAGTGCGGCGAGAGCTTCAGCTGGAGCTCCACGCTCACCCACCACCAGCGCATCCACACGGGCGAGAAGCCCTACGAGTGCAGGGACTGCGGCAAGGCCTTCAGCCTCAGCTCCGGCTCCTCCTGCACCAGCGCATCCACACGGGCAAGAAGCCCTACGAGTGCGGGGACTGCGGCAAGGCCTTCAGCTGCAGCTCCGGCTCCTCCCTGCACCTGCGTGTCCCACCGGGCAAGAAGCCCTACGAGTGCGGGGACTGCGGCAAGGCCTTCAGCTGCAGCTCCGGCTCCTCCTGCACCCGCGCATCCCACACGGGCGAGAAGCCTTACGAGTGCGGGGGACTGCGGCAAGGCCTTCAGCTGCAGCTCCGCTCCTCCTGCACCTGCGTGTCCACACGGGCAAGAAGCCCTACGAGTGCGGGGACTGCGGCAAGGCCTTCAGCTGCAGCTCCGGCTCCTCCTGCACCAGCACATCCACACGGGCGAGAAGCCCCTACGAGTGCGGGGACTGCGGCAAGGCCTTCAGCTGCAGCTCCGGCTCCTCCTGCACCAGCGCATCCACACGGGCGAAGCCCTACGAGTCGCGGGGACTGTGGCAAGGCCTTCCGCTGCAGCTCCGGCTCCTCCTGCACCCGCGCATCCACACGGGCAAGAAGCCCCCACGAGTGCGGGGACTGCGGCAAGGCCTTCAGTTGCAGCTCCGGCTCCTCCTGCACCAGCGCATCCACACGGGCGAGAAGCCCTACGAGTCGCGGGGGACTGTGGCAAGGCTTCAGCTGCATCTCCGGCTCCTCCTGCACCGCGCATCCACACGGGCGAGAAGCCCCACGAGTGCGGGGACTGCGGCAAGGCCTTCAGCCGCAGCTCCGGCTCCTCCTGCACCCGCGCATCCACACGGGCGAAGCCATACGAGTGCGGCGAGAGCTTCAGCTGGAGCTCCACGCTCACCTACCACCAGCGCATCCACACAGGCGAGAAGCCTTACGTGCAACGAGTGTGGCAAGGCCTTAAGCCGCAGCTCCACCCTCATCCACCGCCAGCGCATCCACACGGGCGAGAAGTCATACGAGGCAGTGAGTGCGGCAAGGCCTTCAGCCAGAGCTCACACCTGTACCAGCACCAGCGCATCCACACGGGCAAGAAGCCCTAAGAGGTGTATGGAGTGTTCACCTGCAGTTCTGGCCTCATCCAGCACCAGCGCATCCACACGGGCGAGAACCCCTATGAGGTGTAGCGCGTGCGGCAAGGCCTTCAGGTACAGCTTGGTCCTGGTGCGCCACCAGAGGAACTCACAATGGAGAGAAGCCCTTGAATGTAATGGCTGTGAGCAGAAGCTCTCTCCGAGTTTCTGCTGAAATCAACCTGAGGCTGTCCAGCTGAAGGGGCACTACTCGTGTCCACAGGGCTCCCACCTTACTCTCGGCACAGGGGTTTGCGGATCACCCTCGCACTGTAGTCGGGCGGCTCAGGTGGTCTCCTGGCCCTGTGGGTAGAAGCCAGAAGTGCTGGGGCGTCTTGAGGCCATCAGCAGTTTGCACTAGACCTGGTTCCTCACTCACCGAGGAGCCTTTCCCTACCCAGGAGGGAGCAGAGCCCAGGGTTCCTGTGCAGGAAGCAGGGAGGCAGTTTCAAGGTCATGGTCCAGTATGTGCTCTTGGGGCCTTGCCATTCCCTGTCCTCTTGCCACTGCTGTGGGGGTATTGAATCCAAACCGCTTGTCACTAGGGCTCCTTTTAGGGGCCTTCTCTGCCAACTCGTCCTGTCCTTTGTCATGTGACCTCTGACATCTGGCCCCCAGACTCTGACCCGAGTTTGCCCAGGTGGAGGGTGACCTGGCTCTGAGTTCTCCCAGTCCTGCTCGCCCTGTAGCATAAGTGAAGTGCACTATTAAACAGAATAGTTTCGCAGGGAAAAAAAAAAGAAACCCATGTGCAGGTTTCTGCAGGAGAAAGATTCACAAGTTACATAGTGAAGTGGAGTGGCCCAGACTGGGATGTGTTCTGGTACCCACCAACAGCCCTGGCGTCCATTTGCTGCCCCCATAGTGACTTAACAAAGCTCTGAATGTCCTTCCCTCTGCACCCTCCACTCACCCTGGCTTTACCTACACATTGTTTCACGGCTTCCCCACCACTGTCAAACCTGAGGTTCTGGGAGGACTCAGGGGAAGATTATTTACCTGTGCAAATGATCAATGGGGTCTAGCTTCTCATTCCAATCTTGCAGGCAGCCTCTAAATGCTGGGAATAAGGAGACAGGGTTAGGAAGGAAAAAGAGAAGATCCTTGGGAAATTTAGTTCTCTAGAGCCTCGGTGTTGCTGTACCATGCCACAGGATACCTGCAACACTCTGCATGATTCAGGATAGCTCTGTTCTGTCATTTGACAGTATTTCCTAATACATTGCATCCCAAAGACCCCAATCTAACTAGTGGGAAAGAGAAAGGAGTGATGAAATAGATTCATCACTGGCTCACCCCATAGTTAGGAAATGTGTCCTAGGAAATGTGTCCCTGGTTGGACGTGGACTTAGACCTGGTGGGTCAGGTCCTCTCCTGACACAGCTGCCTGGGCAGCAGCCATCTTCTTCATAGTGCTGAGAATGGAATTCTGGGGTGACTAGGTTTAGCTTGCAATTTACAAATCTTCCCAGGACTGTTTCCTGAGGACAGCCTACAGCTGGC
This sequence comes from Cryptotis parvus, assembly GCA_021461705.1. NCBI lineage: Eukaryota > Metazoa > Chordata > Mammalia > Eulipotyphla > Soricidae > Cryptotis > Cryptotis parvus. Next base: position 48,047 of record JAJIBD010006751.1, on the reverse strand, counting down.
CTTGGGTACGGGAAGACAAAACTCAGCAATGGGAAAGATGGAGTGACTCCTGTCATTGTCTACCTGGCAAATCTCACCTTGCACTGTCTCAGGTTACATGATGCCCCTGCTCCTCATCTTTCGCTCCTTGTCGTACTGAGGCGGAAGAAAATACAGGCTATGACCCATTTCCCAGTTTTCTGTCTTGACCAGCTAGAGACTAGTGTTCAGGATTAGTGTTCAGGAACATGTCTTTCTACAATTAAGAAAGGGAGGTAGGAGCTGTGTTCCATTAATTCATTTCTACAAAGGGCAAAGAAATTTCTTGGGTGTGATCTCTCTTAAAGTACATAAAGGGTCTTATGAAACTTATCATAAGCAGCTTCTCACTGTCCTCTGCTCAAGAAACACCAAATGTGGGTTGGAGCAATAGCACGTAGGGCATTTGCTTTGTGTGCCGCAGACTAGGGTTCTATTCCCTGGCAACGCATCTTGCCCCTGAGTGATCCCTCAGCAGAAAGCCAGGAGTAAACCTGAACATTGTGGAGGTGGCCCCCAGAAACAAAAGAAACAAACGAGAAATATAAAATGATCCTTATATAAGACACTAAACTCTGTCAGGTATACCCTGTTAGACTCTTGCATTGGGAATTGAGGAGCCTCAGAAACTGTCTATACCTCATTGGTTCTGTGTGAAAAAGTTAACACACACACTTGAAGGAAACTGTTGAACCAGTGCTGAAAGGGTTAACTGGCCTCATTCCCTTAACGCCCCAGTGCTCGGCTGCTGATACTTTACTGGGAACCTCTGTAAACCTCTGTAAACTAGGCTCGAGGTCTGAGAGCTTTCACTAGGAATCCAGGTGTTCATTCAGCTCTGGTGGGAACCTGGGTTGTCATCAGGAGGATGAGGTCCTTAGTTTTTCCTGGAATAGATGTTCTGTCTGTCCCTTTCTCAGCGTAGCCCCTTGTCCATTGGAAAAGGTGAAAGTATACTGAAAAAGAAGAGAAAGTGACAACTTGTTGGGTCTGGGCTAGGGTTCTTACCTTCCTGGGGTATCTGCCTTCTCCAGGCTGTGGTCCTGCTGGACTGTTTGGGAGATAGGGGAGTATTAGCAGGAAGATCCCCACTCCACAGAGAATGGGAAGGATAATGTCAGTCACCCAGACAGCAGAAGAGGAGCTCAGCCAGGACATAGTGATGCTATTTGGTGAAAAAGCAAAATTCTCCATTTGGAATCACACTGTTAAGTCAATGCTAATGTTCTAGTAATCACTAGACCTGGGGATTATCCACAAAATGCCATTAAGATTCTAACTTTAACAGTCATGAAACTGTTAAGATTAAGGAACCAGCAAACATGTGGCTTCCAGGTCCAGGTCTAGAACATCAGCTGAGGTTGAAGGCAGCAGGACTTGCACCTCCTGCCCTGGTCCCCTGCCTCCCTTTGTGACTGCCAGCCTCTGTGATCCTGCCCAGGGCTCAGTCCCCAGGTCGCACCCCAGTGTTCTGTTGCCTGTCGCCTTGAGATTCAGAGCATGGAGAGCTATGTGAAGTCTGACCTTTTACTGATGTTTTAAATTTTCAAGAAAGTTACTGAGAGTCTGTGATGTATAGTAGAGTTGTGGTTTCTCATGCACATAATTGTAACTCCACACCACCCCAGTGTGTACACCTCCCTCCTGCGAGGACCTGAGTGACTCTCCCTCGATTTACTGCCCCCTTCTCAGCCCCATCCCAGCCCACCAGGTCAGTTGTGTGGATCAGGTCACCTGTCGTGCTGCCTTTCACCCTTGTTGCTCTCTTGGTTACCTTATTTCCCACATATGCGAGAGAAAGCATTCTATAGCCATTCTTTCTCCCAGTTTCATTCAATGTGATATTTATTAAGAAAATTTATTATGTGGATTTCATTTTTATTCATAACATTCTGCACTTATTTCTTTTACCTTTTGTCTGGATGGCTAGAGCTTGAGAGCAGGGGCAGCTCCTACACGGCAGCATCTCTCAGCAGCCCGCATCTCTGCTGTGTGTCTTGGTTATTGATGGTAATATGGCAGTTTTCACTCACTGCAGTTTTAGTCACTTTAGTTTATTTTGTTCTCTCCAACTTTACCACATGATCACAAAACTAAAAATTCTCCCACCCCCTGAAAATAAATTTTTGCTTTTCAGAATCCTGAAAGTTGTTTTTCAAAAACATTCAAGTTTTTTTGAGGTATATGGGGCACATTCATACCCTGCTGTGTTCAGGGATTGCTCTTTTCTCTGCTCTCAGGTATCATTCCTGGTGGGGCTTAAGGGACCCTAAGGGATGGTGGGGATCAAACCTGGCTTAATTGTGGGTCTGAATAACTTTAATATACCTCTGGACTTATTTATATCATGTCTAACATAGATACTATCAGTCAATGGAGAATTCATCTATTTGCAATCTATTTGCAATCTATTTGCAATCTAATCAAATACCTTAGAGAACTCTCAGAGACTCTCAGACATGGGGCAGAGCTTTTCCTTGCTCTCCCTGTGCACAGCCATTCATGAGGCAGTCGGGAGGCATGGCGGGTTCTAGCTCTGGCCCACCACCTTGGCAGAGCCTCACAACAAGCCAGACCACCGCTCCTCACTCCACGGGTGCTGCCATTTTCCACATTTGGACTTCCCTCTCGTCAGAACTCCACCCAGCAGACCAGCCCATCATAGCCCGGCTCGTGAATGCTTTATTTGGAGGTGTTTAAAAGAGTTTGCCTCCCGCTCGGCAAGCCTGGCAAGCTTCTCGTGTTGTATTTGATATGCCAAATTCCAGTAACAATTATATTAGGTCATTCCCATGACCTAATATAATGGTTTGAGACTCTTTATGTTCCTGTAGCAAGCTGATGCCCCTGGCTCTACTGGCATGAGACAGGACATATGGAGATATTACTGGTGCCCGCTCTAGCAAATAGATGATCAACGGGAAGATCGTGATCATGATCGTGACCTTAGAGAACAGGTACCTTGATTCGGGACATAACAAAGGAGTAGATCCAGAGTTTGTTTCTCTAGGTGGAAGCAGCATTTTATATATTTGGGGTGAGAATATGAGCTTTTCCTAATGGTGCTCAGTACTTATTTCTTGCTCTGAGCTTGGGCCCATCCTGGGCTGGGGATTGAATTAGGCTCAGCCGCATTCAGTGCAAGAGCCGACATCCCTGTGTCTGTTTACTCTGCTCTGTCTCCTGAGGTTTCAGACCTGCAGTAGTTTTAGCGGGCAGCAGTAGCTGCAGTTCCTCCACCCCCTCGGTTATCTCTGTTCATCTCAGAGTTCAGCTGTTCCTCGGAGCTCTCCTGGGAGTCGCGGCCTCTTAGTCCTCTAAGTTGCAGCTCGTTTGGTCTCTGCTGCAGTGTTGTGCTGCTCTTAGTCTCTCTGCCTCAGTCTCTCCCGATTTTATCTTTGAGGCCGTGCTGCATTGTTGAATGACAGATCTAGCTAATTTGGGAGCTTTGTTGTTTTGCCCACTCACAGCTTAATCTACTTAAGCCAAGGTTCATTCTAATGAGACCTCTCTTCTCTGTAAACACTGCTAGAGGGTGTGGCAGTTACTGAAGTCACCTTGATTGAATAACTTCTGACTTATACATCTACTAAGACTTCTATGTTTTCTAGATTGGGCACAGCTTCTCCTTATACCCACTGCACCCAGCGTGGGACAGTTAGAGTTTACCAGGAGACTACCACCCTGGCTACGTTGAGACTATAGGAAGGCTATAGGAAGGATCATACTAGTTTGCTCTAAGCAGGCGAGTGTGACCCTCTCAGTACACGAGAACAAGATACTCAGAATCACCCTGGTGCAGATAATAATAAGAAGGACCTTATGGGTACCATCTAGATTACATGAAGCTCATAAAATTAAGATGTATTACTTTATATCAGACCCCCCCCCTCTCTATCTCCATAAGAGATAATCTTGGGGTTAGTCCTTGGCATAATCTTTGTTTATACCTGCATTAGGGTGTAGTACTGCTCTTCTACACTCTGTTTAGGGTTCTTTGTTGACATGACCCTCCCTGTCACAAATCGGATTACTTTGGTGTATATAAGAGGACTGACTTGAGGCCCCTTGGCCTTTTCACTTTCGGCTTTTGGCTCTTGTGGCTTTTGACTCCTGCGGCTTTTGGCTTTCAGCTTTTTGCTCTTTGGCCTTTTTGCTCCTTCTTTTTGGGTAGTACTCATCTCAGGTGAGATCCTCTCTCTCTTTGGTGGGAGACTTAGGCGCTTTTAAGTTCGGTCTAAGTTCGGACCAGAGCTAGAGTTTGTTCATTATATTGGAGTGCTGTGAAAGAGCTTTTATACTATTAAAAGCCTTTTTGGAACTGCACCGGACTCGTGGGTTTTCATCTGTTCCCCTGGCATCCTCGGAGATAGAAGAGAACTTCTGACCTGACACTGTCTGTCGGGGGACCCCAGCGGCATCCCCCGACACTGCATTGCTTTATATCTCTCTATACCTCTCTCTCTCTGCTTTGTGTCTGGGGTTAGTGTTGGCACCAATCTCTCCCTGTTGTCTGAGCACACCTCAGTGGCAGCAGCTGTCCTACCTGTGTGTGGGCCCCACCATGTCCTAGCAGCTACTTTAGGTCTCCCTCACAGTGGCAGCCATATCAGCAACTCTCTTAGGGTCCATCCCACACAGTGTGGAATCGTCTCTCTAGGAATCAGAAAAGGGCCTATGCCTGGCCAAGGGCCTCATCCGCGCACACTGTTAGGGAGGCCCATTGACTCAGAGCATCTGAGGCTGCTTCCAAGGCTCTACTGTCGCCCTGAATGAGGTATTCCCTCTTCTCCCATGTCTAGGAAGTCACATGTGAACTATCAGATATATTTAAGGATTCTTTCCTATGAAGGGTTCCCAAACAGCCTCCCCCTTTTAGGTCAAAGGTCAACCTGGTGCATTTGGGGAAAAGCCTCACACATCTTCACTAGCCCACGGATCCATCAGGAGCAAGCAGGTTTCCCAGTCTGGAAGCCAAGGCTCACTGGAAGCATAGAAGTTCCCAATGTGAACTTGATCACTTGATCACTTGAATCCCGTTATTCATCGATTTGCTCGAGCAGGCGCCAGTAACATTTCCATTGGACCCTATCACGTGCCAATGTACCCAACGGCATCTGGTTGATTCAGGAATATGAAGAGCCTCAAACCGTTCCTTCAGGGACTTGACAAGAAAGTCTGACCATCTTATAGGTGGGCGGCCACGTGATCTTTTGACATCCCGTGGGATCCAGTCGGTAATGGCTCTAGTCCAGCAGTTGTCTCCAAATCACATTACATGTCCAGCCCTTCTGATTTTCGATGCCTTGGCAAAGAAGACAGCGTCCCTGATTCTGGAATAGTGATGGAGGTCAGAACTCCGGATTCCTTCTCTCACTTGAGTGAGGCGTGATATTCCAAGCATAGCTCTTTCGATTCCTCTTTGGGAGACCCGAATAGCATTCTCATCCTGCTTTTGTAGGGCCTAGGTCTCTGAGGCGTATGTTAATGCAGGGAGAACAGTGGAGTCAAAGAGATGTGCCCAGAGCCGGAGGTTCTTTGTCCTTTTTAGCTATTTCTTCGATGCCTTTGAAGGCATTCCAACCTAGAACTGAACATTAAATACATGGAAAAAATGCACATGATGGTTTCTAAGTGTTTGTAGTACAACCCACAATGTGTAAGAGAAGGAAAAAAAGAGAGAGGGAGAGAGAAAAGAGATAAAGAACCTGCCATTTAGGCAGGCTATGGAAGGGGGAGGGAATTGGGGACATTGTTGGTGGGAAATGGCCACTGGTGGAGGGTGGGGTGCTGGACCACTATGTGACTGAAACCTCTAAACATGAGCAACATTGTAATTGTATATCTCATGGTGGTATAATAAAATGTTTAATAAAAAAGAAACCCTTGTTTAAAGGGGTTTATTAAGGTCTATGTAGTCTGTGGATTCATTGACAGACCCCTTCAATGAAAGACTAGAACTGAGTAAATGAGTATTGAAAATAGGTAAAGGGATATATATATATATATATATATATGTAGCTGTATTGCATATTAATACAGATTGTATTACAGATGTAATACAGATTGTATTACATCTTTGTTACAGATGTAATAAAGATTGTACTATATCTGTATCATATCTTCTTTCTGCACAGCAAACCACAATGCAGGGGGCAGGTGGAGAGAGACAGAAATACAGGTAGATAGAGAGTGAGAGAGAATAAGAGAAGAAATGTGCCTGTCATAGAGATCGAGACTGGCATGGGTATGGGGGGGTTGGAGATCTAGGAACAGTGGTGTTGGAAAATGTAAACTTTTGGAGGTATGAGTGGTGGAACACTGTATGACTGAAACCAATCATGACCAACTTTGTAATTGTCTATCTCACTGTGATAAAAAAGAAATCCCTTGTTATTTAAGCAAATTTCTTAAATATGAATTTAAATCAATGTATTTCTTTAGCTAATCTTTCCAATGTTACTTTATTTGATTAGTTCAAGAACCTAGAGAGGAAGAAAGACACTTCCCCTTTTTGCCCTGAAACTTAGCCTGCATCCATTGTGCTACAGAAAATACAGTCAAACAGGGTATTAGACCATATCACTGACCTGATTCCATCATTTGGTGATGTTGTGATGCAAAAACATCACATTTCTGCATCATAGAAAAAAGGGAAATTATCATTTTTTGTGGCATACCCGGCTATGCTCAGGGCTTTTTCTTGGCTCTGTTGTTAGGGATCACTCTGTGTGAGGCTCAGAGGACTATGTGAGGTATTGGGGGAGAACTCGGGATTTGACATATGCAAGGCAAGCACCTTCACTGCTATACCATGTTTCTGGTCCCCAAAATGTTAATTCATATTGTAAGGTCATAAGAGCTTTCTTATCAGCTCTTCTTTTCATAAAAAGACTCACCTGTCATCCTGTGAATACTCATAGATTTGACTTTCATCACGTGCTTCACTGGTATGATTATGTGTGCAAGGCAAACGCCCTACCCCCTGGGCTATCGCTCCGGTCCTCTTTATAAAGTCTAGAAATCACTTAGGAGCAACAAGACTTAGATCATCTCACTGAAGCCATCTCTTAACTAGGTATGAATATGCAATTCATACTGCATACTGAAGCCATCTCACGGATGACTTAGGTCATCTCACTGAAGCCATCCCTTGACTAGGTATGAATATGCAATACCAGAACCTTTGATATGCACTTTTATTAAGGCTTGCTTTGATTGTTATTATATGTTTGTCTAACTAATGCACACTTCTTTTGATTCAGATGCTTTTTTTTCCACTTTAGGCTAGTCCACCCCTAACCCTCAGTCTGTGATGTGTGTGGCAGAGCCTAAAGGGAGTTTAAGGTCTGCATTCCCTAGAGCTGTTCAGTTACTGAAGAGGACAGCTGAGTCACCTTCATTGGTTTGGGGTTTTAGGTTTTCCTTTTCTAGACAAGTGCTGCTCTCTTTTTTGTTTCTGCAAACATGGTGTTTAGGTGCAACTAAGGTTCAGAGGTTAAGAGTATCTCTCCTGTGGCCCCATCCCTTTAAAGTAACTGCAGGCACTCAGGAAGAGTGACGTTTAACCTGTACCCTCCCCTGGGAAGGCACAGATAGTGACACAATCTCTCATGGCAACATGAGATTTATTTGTCACAGATGAGAACAGTACACAAGACAACTGCTAGTAACCAGAGAAGGACCTGAAGTAAGAATAAGTGCATCTCTCCTTAGAATGGACTCTGCCATGCACGGCTTCAGTCTGATGATAGGCTGGGTGAGGGACCGCATGATTTTTATGGTGAGAGTGTCTGCCCCTGTGGAGGTGGTGCTCTGAGGCTCCTGTCTGCCTCGACTTGAACTCACTGGATTCAGCTGCTTTCCTCAGCTCTTTGGCAGACATGTGACTTTTTTTGGAAAACTCTCTTGGTTGTAGATGTGACCATCTCTATGTTTCTCTTTGCACCAGCTTGACTTGGAGGCAGGCTGTGGTTGCTGAAGTGTGATTTTTTGTCTTCCAGAATGTGGCCAACAGCAACCTTCAGAGCCTCTGCTTCAGCAGTGAAGGATTTGCTTTTCCCTGGTGCCCCATGACTCCGGGAAATAGATGATGTGGGTTTGCTTTGACTCAGCTGGTCCTCAGTTCTTTTGTGTCTTGTGGGGAAAAAACCACTCCAGAAGTCCTCTGAATTTATTTTTCAAGCTGTGTTCTCTAGGTTCCTGTTCCTCGACCCACAGATCACAGGAATCACTAATGGGTGTCTTGTCGTTCTCATCAAATTCATTCGCTCTCAAATTCACATCCTCTTTCCACTTATTTTTTTATTCATTTCTATTTGTGGATTTTTAATTTTTTTTATTTCTATTTGAGGATGCATAAATTCCTTTTTCTCATGAGGAGGGGTTGAAATACTGTCCAGGCTGAGTTTGTGGGTCTCCTGATGGCCCTAGTTGCTCCTTCTGCTTGAGGTGAAGTCATGCAGCACCTGGGAAGATGAAATGTCCTCTGTGGAGACGTGGTGGAGGCAAATTTTAGCTATTCAAGATGCCAGAATATCCACAGCAAGAAACACATTATCAAGGCAGTCTTGGAGAAGTTTTTTCTATAGCAGAGTCTTGCAGATGACACCAAATTCACAGTCCAAAAGGTGGAGACTCTGGGGCTTCTTCTGATACTTTGCTGAGTCTTAGAGTGCAGAGACCTATGACAGGTCTTTTCTGCTGGTGCAGTAACGTCATTTGTATGTTCTATGAGGTTTTGACAAGATGTATAAGAGGAGGCTGGAAAATGAACTTGAATGTCTTGAACAGGATCAAATTCTAGAGGCACTTCCTGAGATGAGAACTCCTGAATTTCTATTATTTTTGGGTCCTCTAACACCCCATCCACTTGGGAGCCTAAACTGACCTCCTGCAGTGCTGCTATCTGGTGAGTCTTGTGAGGGCTGAGTGTGGCTAATCTTCCTTTGTTCAGGAATTAGCATTACTGAGTTATGTTCTTCACTGTGGTGCCCATTCCTCCAGGCAAATCCATGGTTCCACATTTGGCTCAACAAGTTCCACATGATGGTCTGAAGAGGTGACTGGCGTTGGTCCATTGTGGGGAGTTTTAGGAATTCTTTTGTGATATCTTAGGTTTAGAGTCACCATTTCTATTGAGAACTTGCCTGATCCCATAATGACATCCCATAGGATCTGACCCACACTGTACCCTATATCCTGACCCAACTTATTTTCAAATAAAATATCTTGTGCACACTTCAACCTACAATATTTTGCCCAATGATTTCTTTGGCTCATGAAAGTAGAGGGTCTTGAGAGCCTGGGACTGTCCTGCTCTACTGGGAATTTCCTCTGAGATGGCCTTAGTGTTAGGGCTAGTTGGCCCCTACTTTTCTGGAACTGTCCTTCTAATTTTTCCTGTGGTTTAGGACTCTCCAAAAATAAATGTCAGACACTGGCCACTGGGCCTGGGAGACCCCAGACTGCTGATGGAGTTCAGAAGTATCTGGATTAAGGATCTGTTGGTACTCTAGGTGGTAAGATACATCTACTTCCTAGATTGGTTTTTAGCAGGTGACATTCCCTGTTCTGTGGGGTACATGGGAGAGAAGATGCTCCCTTAATCTGCACTTCAGGGAGAGACTTATCTGCCTCTTCGGTGGCGTGACTATGTGACGGACCTCTGACCATCTGAGTCTGACACCAAATCCGGGACCTGACTGCAGTCAGAGCCCGAGGGGGGTCTGCCAAATCAGGCAAGGGCTCACGTGGTACTAAGTGAGAAGTTACTGCTTCCTGAATTTGCTTTTCTGTGACATGAATGTATGGGTTAAAGATGGTAGAGGGCTGTCTTATTAAAGGGTCAGCAAACCTAACAGGCGCCACTAGGGATTCACTGTGCCGAAAGGGGAGAACACAGTAGAGTTGCCTCAATGTCTGCCTTAATTATCAGGGTGTGGGGACCTCTCAGGACCCAGGAGTTGCTCTGATCTACATTTCATGCTCCAGGAGGACTGGAAACCAGAAGAATCCTGCTTGCCACCCTGTGATATAATCACCTTCCCCAAAGAATTCAAGGGGCTTTCAAAAGACTCCAACTTGGGGCCAGAGCGATAGCCCAGCGGGTAGGGCATTTGCCTTGCATGCTGCCTGCCTGTGCTGGCCTGGGTTTGATCCCCGGCACCCCATATGGTCCCCCGAGCACTGCCAGGAGTAATTCCTGAGTGCAGAGCCAGGAGTAACCCCTGAGCGTCGCTGGGTGTGACCCAAAAAAGCAAAAAAAAAAAAAAAAAGACTCCAACTTTCTTCCCCTCTTCCAGACTTTCTTGTTGATAAGAATCTCCAGCAACACTGGCAGTCAGGGCTGATGACAGACTGGTAGCCAGCGTCAGTCTGTTTGTTTACAGGCTCTCTGCACATTACGGATCCTGGTGAGACATGGGGTCTGCTTTTCCTGAGACTCAGAAGGTGATGAATTCGGGAGGCTCAGGATCTTGGTACTCAGCTTCCAAAGGACAGAGTTGACCAAGGACTATCTGACTATCCCAGGCCCGAGGGTTTTGACAGAAGAAGCCAGCGAGAGAACATGCGAGCCCTGGAAGGAGTTGTTAGGAATGCTGTCCAGTGGGATTGTGAGTCTGGGGAAATGCTGGAGACAGAGGTTCAGTGGACAGACTGTGGGAAAGGGAGGGGAGATGTTTGGTTCCCCAGATTCAGAGAAAGGAGGGGAGAGATTTGGTGGTGATCGTGAAGGCAAGAGGCATTTCCGGGAGGATGAAGGTCTAGAGTTGCTCTTTAGCAAAGGGACGGAAGTAGAGAAGGATGACAAGATGGGGCATGGGGTGGAGGTTAGAGGTGGTGGGAACTGGGCTAGAGGAGGAGGAGAGCAAGAGAGTGGAGAGTCCATAGTTGCCTGTTGTTCATGGTCTGAACATGACCAGGGAGGGTGATGATCTGAGATGTTTTTCTTTTTTGTGTGTGGCTGGACATGTAATGCGATTTGGAGACAACCGCTGGACTAGAGCCATTACCGACTGGATCCCACGGGATGTCAAAAGATCACGTGGCCGCCCACCTACAAGATGGTCAGACTTCCTTGTCAAGACCCTGAAGGAACGGTTTGAGGCTCTTCATATTCCTGAATCAACCAGATACCATTGGGCTACATTGGCACGTGATAGGGTCCAATGGAAATGTTACTGGCGCCTGCTCGAGCAAATCGATGAATATCGGGATTCAAGTGATCAAGTGTTTCCCTTAGTGTCAGTGGGAGTTTGGAGAGTCCTTAGTTGTATTATTTTCCTCATAATCTGGTCCTCGCCAAGGTGGGTGATGATCTAAGAAGTCTTTTATTTTGGTGTGTTTCCTTAAGTGGCTGTGGGAGATCGGAGGCTCCGTGTCAGACAGGGCCCCATGAGACCTGCTTGTAGGCAGGCTGCACAAGAACCTGCACTCCACAGCCTCTCTAATGACCATACATGGACTTCATGACTTCAGAATTTGCCTAAAGTCCTCACCCCAGTGCTGAGCCACACTGCCCTCTGTGATCTTGCTCTTGGTCAGGTGCAGGCTACCTTTATCCCTGGGGTCTTGTGATCCCCACTGCACTCTCCATATACTCTGAGAGCCCACAGGGGTGGAAATAAAGATCCTGCACCTGTCCACAACTAAAACCATCTTCTAAATCTCTTCTAATTTCTCCAGACATATCTAGCAAAGTGCAAAGAGGAAAACTGGGTTACAGGGTGAAGAGAGGCCCTTACACTTCCCATAGGCCCCCTAATATTTCTGTCACATGCAGAACTTGGAGAATCAGACTCTGGAGACCAAGAGTCAGTGTCTAAGGCCACATGGGCCTTCCACTGGCCATTGATTGCCTGTTAGTTTGTCCCTTCTTATCATGAGGGTGCATAGTCACTTAAGTGCTGCATCCACATTCATTTTCCTCGAGGACATTCCCTAGGAAGTGGGGACAAAGGGCAGGGACCCCACAGCGAACAACTTGTTCTCACTGGCCTGAGTCCCACATCCTTGTCGAGGCACTGCTGGTCCAATCCAGCCCCATTCGAAGGCTGATCTGTGCCTGGCTCATAGCTGGGAAATCAGGGATATATCGGAGTTCATTTTTCTGTCCAGGAACCTTCCCAAGATTGTGTTTCCTGAGGGATGTCTCTGTCGCTGACCACCTTTGGGGATCAGAAGCCAAACTCCAGGGGAAGGAGGAGAGGAGTGACCTCAAGTACTTACCTTGTGCCATTTCTTGGCTCCTTCTCCTCTTCTTCAGGGCTTTGATGGACCCTGAGCAGGCAGAAAAGACAGGTTCTGGGACACATCTCCAACTCATTCTCCAGACTAGCTATGTCCTTCCATGTTCATGAACAGCATAAATCTTCACTCAGCCAGGAGTTCTGAGGTTTTCAACCCTTTCGCCTATTTCTCGCGAGGAAACTTCAGGGAGACTCTGTATGAGGCCCCATGGATTCCTTCCCTCCCTACTCTGCGGTTCAAGAATCATGAGCTCCGGCTTTGTACCCAGCTCTGTCATGAGTGTACCCAGTTCTATCAGGTAGGACTGACTTTTATGGAGCCACCACTGGGGAAATGCTGGGGTCAGAGACCTGCCATGGGTTTGGAGGCCTGATCTCCGAGAGACGCTTCAGTTATTATGTTCTCTTGTCTTTGTTTGCTGCTTACTAATTTGGAGCCACTCCCAGGAGTCTCTCAGTACACCCACTGCAGTATCTTTTTGTTGTTGTTATTGTTGTTTTGCTTTTTTGGGTTACAACCCAGCAATGCTCAGGGTTTACTCCCTGACTCTGCGCTCAGGAACTACTCCTGGTGGTTTTGGAGGACCATATGGGATACTGGGGATTGAACCTGGGTTGGCCGCATGCAAGGCAAAAAGCCCTACCTGCTGTGCTATTGCTCTGGCCCTCACTGCAGTATCTTTAAGGAGAAATTCCAGGGCTCAACCCCACTCTTCCTAGTCTGGCTTCTCTCCAGAAGAATTCTCTCTCTTTTTTTTTTTTTTTTTTTTTGCTTTTTTGGGTCACACCGGGAGATGCTCAGGGGTTACTCCTGGCTCTGCACTCAGGAATCACTCCTGGCGGTGCGCGGGGGACCATATGGGACACCGGGATTGAACCCAGGCCGGCAAGGGGCGGCGGCGTGCAAAGGCAAATGCCCTACCCGCTGGGCTATCGCTCCGGCCCCAGAAGAATTCTCTTAATCCCTTCCTAAGAAGGGCTGTTCTCATCTTCCCCATCCCAGGAATATATCCGGGGAAAAGCAGAGAAACACAAGAGAAAAAGCAGGAAAAAACCCAGAAATAATGAGAGGCCAAAGAGAGAGTGAGAGTGAGAGTGAGAGAGAGAGAGAGAGAGAGAGAGAGAGAGAGAGGAGAGAAAGGGAGAGCAGGAGAAAGAGAGAGAGAAATTTGTTTTCTTGGGTTTCCTATGGTTTCTTACCTTATGTATGTTTCTATTTGTTTCTGGTGGTGGTATAGTTGGCTTCCTCTGGATTAAAAAAAAGATATTCATTGCACAAAAGATGAGAAAGATTGTATTAGTGGAGCCAGATAGGGGGACTTAGAATTAACCAAGTAAAAATAACACTTTTCAGAGTAGAGAAAAAACTCCTCATCTGAATAGCACAACTGCCAGTAGTCAAATGAGTCCTGGACTTCAGTTGGGTGACCAAAATCTCAGACTGTGATTTTGTCACAAAGGACACCTGCCAGCAACAGCGGCTGTAGCAAGAGGAGGTGGATTACTGCCCTTTCATTCATCTAAGAATTTTGCTGTACAATTGAGCTTCCTTTTTGGCCCTCTACTTTTCTTTTGTTTAATATTCTTTACCATTTAAAAAATAAAATTAGCCATCATGTAATACATGATTGCAAAGTCATTCATGATCTAGTTTCAATGACACAATGATCCAACACCTTTCTTTTCAGCAGTGTTCATTTCTGCTACCCCGGTTTCTCTCTTATTTTTCCCACTCTACAGTCTCTGTGCTGGTAGTGACCATTTTATTACTCTGCCACCTGGCTCTCTCTGTCTGTCTGTCTGTCTCTATCTGGCTACTCTCTCTCTCTGTTTTAGTATCATACATATCATATTTCCTGCTTTCAGCTCCCTCCTTTCAAATCAGTTCTTGGCAGAGTGATCACTTCCAGTTATAATTGTCATAACATTCTTTTCTCTGTCTTAACAGCACTCCCACCCTTTGCATTTGGCAAGCTCTCTACCAAGATCCATACACGCAATATTATCTGAGTCCCTTGAAAGATTATAAATATGTTTCTTGGTTCAATAAACATTAGAACATTAATCTGCATCTCTCCTGCTATTCGTTCTATGAGATTGAGGATTCTGCAGATATTGGATCAGATAAGACTTTTGCATTGCATGAGGCAGACACAGACATATTGTCAACTACACACCTCCACCTAGCACTCTTGGATGTATCCTATTATACATCGTCTTCCTAAGATAGCAACAGTGAAATTTCTTAGTTCTTGTCAGTTCTGTGTATCTCTTTCTCCCTATATACTCTGTACTGGTTTACTATTTATTTATAATTTATTTATTATATATCCACTAATACATTTCTTAATTGTTTTATTTCTCTTTGGTTATAGACTAAAAATAGTTACTTTCTACTGCTAGATCATAACTGCTAGATCTTAAAAATAATACCAACTTGTTCTTTTGAGGGTGTTATTATTTATTTTTTTAAGCTTTTTGGGTCACACCCAGCAATGTTCAGGGGTTTCTCCTGGCTCTGAACTCAGGAATCACTCCTGGTCATGCTCGGAGGACCATATGGGATGCCGGGGATCGAACCCGGGCCAGAATGAGACGGTCGCACGCAAGGCAAACACCCTACCCGCTGGACTATCACTCCGGTCCAGTGTGTTATTATTTATTGAAGAATTAAAACTTCAATAACATTCAGATATTAGTAAACAATACAGGGTTTAGAAAGTTTACAATGATTTTATAGAATTTTTTATATACTTCTTTTTATTAGAATTTCAACAGTTAGTGACTGGGACATGTGGTGGTCCTGAGCATGCCCAGTTTTTCACCTATTTCCCAGTGAGCAAGACCTGCATACCCAATACACTTGGGTATTGGGTACAACCACTGTCTTGTAGCTTGAAGAGAAAAGGGTTAAATGGTACCTTTTGCAGCTGTTTGACAGAGATGGTGAGAGAATAGGCATGGCAAAATGGAGCAGAGTCAAAGCAGATCCACACTGGGAGCCAGGTATTAGGGTGTCTTGATAACATCCCTCCTAAAACTCATTTTAGTTCAAATACACTCCCAGGATCTGTGTAAGGCTAGGACTTGAGATTTTAACTTGGTCAAGATGGTCAGCATCTATTTCCTCCAGTAGTAAAGATTCAGTAATTGCTGGTTTCCATAAATGATAAACTGTTGCCATTATAGAGATTATCTTACCAGCTCTCCCTGTGCTCAGCCACTCACGAGGTGCCCAGGAGGGATGGAGGGTTCTAGCCCTGGCCCACCACCCCAGCAGGGCCTCGCAACAAGCCAGACGACCCCCCCACTCCATGAGGGCTGCCATTTTCCACATCCAGACCTCCCTCTCATCAGAACTCCATCCAGCAGACAAGCCTATCACAGCCTGGATCATGGACACCCACCCTGCAGCAGTTTTTCTTTTTTCAATCTGGCCCAGGTATGCTGATCCAGAGACTAACATACACAGGGCAGAGATGCTACTTGCTCTCCCTGTGTCCAGCTGCTTATGAGGTGCCCTGTAGGGATGGCGGGTTCTAGCCCCCGGCCCACCACCCCAGCAGAGCCTTGCAACAAGCCAGACGACCCCCCCCCACTCCATGAGGGCCTCCATTTTCCACATCCAGACCTCCCTCTCATCAGAACTCCATTCAGCAGACAAGGCTATCACAGGTCAGATCATTGACACACACCCTGAAGTTTTTTTCCAATCTGGCCCAGAACTCCATCCGGCAGAGGAGTCTATCACAGCCTGGCTCGCACGACCGCTGCGGCCGTGCAGTTCATCAATAAATGCTGTATTTAGAGGTGACTACAAGAGTATGCCACCCGCACGGCAAGTCTGGCAAGCTGCCCGTGTCGTATTTGATATGCCAAATACCAGTAACAATTATGTTAGGTTATTCCTATGACCTAATATAATGGTTTGAGGCTCTTTATGTTCCTGGAGCGAGCAGATGTCCTTGGGCTCTACTAGCATGAGACAGGACATATGGAGATGTTACTGGAGCCCGTTCGAGCAAATTGATGATGAATGGGAAGATAGTGATCTTCATAGAGATTATCAATGAAAATTATCTTTCATTATAGAGATAATGAAAATCATCTCTTTGTAATGCCTACTGTGTCTCTCAAGGTAGATGGGGAACTTGTTCCTGTTTCTCTTTCTTCTGCACTTCCTCCCATTGACAGTTTCTGCTCCTGAATGGGTCCCTACCTTGTTGCGTTTGGGGAGGGGGGGAAGAAGGGTG
Source organism: Cryptotis parvus (assembly GCA_021461705.1). NCBI lineage: Eukaryota > Metazoa > Chordata > Mammalia > Eulipotyphla > Soricidae > Cryptotis > Cryptotis parvus. The sequence continues at coordinate 31,525 of JAJIBD010006751.1, read as the reverse complement.
TTCACAGCTCCCCTTTCTCTGTGCCTGAAATTCTGCTGAACTCCGGGGTGGGGGGGTTGTTCCTGGCATGGGTGCTCGTGCCAGTTTTCACCTTTTATTGACTACCTCACCCTGGAGCAGTCCCCACCCTAGGGGCAGTACAGCCCTGCCAAAGTCTTTTGCAGTACAGCCCTGACAAAGTCTTTTGCAGCACTGAGTGCCCCATGTGGCTTGGGCAGGTTTAGTTTCTGGGTTTGCTAATGGTGTTTGGCTCCAATCAGGGTAAAGTTTTCTCAGGAAGCCTTTGGGAAGAACTGGGTGGCCGCAGTATCCAAGTGCATTCCTCTGTTTCCCCTGGCTCTCTGGTTGGGTCTCTTCTCAGCAGCTATAAGAGGGAACAGTTCTTCCGGGTGGCATCAGCAGCTCCATATGGTCGCCTCTGTGCAGAGCTGCATCGTGGGACATGGTTCTCCCAGGGTCCACAAACCATTAGAGCTGTACAGTGGGCTGAAACCCCCACCCACAGGGGTGTCCCCAGTTAAAGCATCAATGGAACCTGCTCTCTGCGGACCTTTACCACCTGTCTCTAAGGGGATGGACCAGGGTCCTGTGATCCAGGATTCCAAAATGACCCCAGGACAGGGGAACCCATGTGTGCACAGATTGTACTCACCTCTCTTTTCATTTCTTTACACATCTGTAAATTACAAGAGTATGCCATCCGCACGGCAAGCCTGGCAAGCTGCTCGTGTCGTATTTGATATGCCAAATACCAGTAATATTTATACTAGGTCATTCCCATGACCTAAAATAATGGTTTGAGGCTCTTTATGTTCCTGAAGCAAGCAGATGCCTATGGGTTCTACTACCATGAGAGAGAACATATGGAGATATTACTGGTGCCCTCTCTAGCAAATAGATGATCAAAGGGAAGATAGTGATAGATAGTGATAATGCCCAAAACAGAATTTTCACATAGGTTTAGTTTTTGTGGGGGGGAGGGAAGGAGTGGAAGTTGGGTCTGGAGACTCTTCTCTGTGTTCAGGGTTTACTCCTGGTGGGAACTATTGCAAACACCTGTGCTCCAGGTTCTTAATCCCAACCAGCCTCTTGCAAGGCAAATGCCCTAACCTCTTTACAGTCTCTCTTGCACCATACTCAGGTTTTTTTGCATTATATCTTGATTTTAAATAAAAATTCTTATAAATTTTAACTTTAAGAAAATTATCTGTGCTTATTCTGCTTTTACTATATACATATGTGTTAGCTGCTGATACTGTAAAACAATGTGCATGAAGGGCTTAAGGGAGAGATTTCAATGGACTGAATTTAAGGTCTTTTTTGCATCAGAGCTGATCAAGCCCTACACAGTAGAAACACCAAACACAGAGCCTGGCGTTCACCGCTTAGTGTGGCCTCAAATCCCATGCTAGTAGATAGATAGATAGATAGATAGATAGATAGATAGATAGATAGATAGATAGATAGATAGATAGATAGATAGATAGATAGATAGATCACTATCACTATCTTCCCGTTAATCATCTATTTGATAGAGCGGGTACCAGTAATATCTCCATATGTCCTGTCTCATGCTAGCAGAACCCAAAGGCATCCGCTTGCTCCAGGAACATAAAGAGCCTCAAACCATTATATTAGGTCACGGAATGACCTAATATAAATGTTACTGGTATTTGGCATATCAAATACTACACAAGCAGCTTGCCAGACTTGCCATGTGGGTGGCATAACTTTGTAGTCACCTCTAAATAAAGCATTTATTGATGAGCCACGCAGCTGCGCAAGCCGGGCTATTATAGTCTGGTCTGCTGGGTGGAGTTGTGATGAGAGGGAAGTCTGGATGTGGAAAATGGCGGGCCCCATGGAGTGGGGCGGTCTTCTGGCTTGTTGTGAGGCTCTGCTGGGGTGGCAGGTCAGGGCTAGAACCCACCATGCCTCCTGGGTGCCTCATGAGCGGCTGGGCACAGGGAGAGCAAGTAGCAGCTCTGCCCCATGTCTGAGAGTCTCTGGTTCAGCATACCTGGGCCGGATTGAAAAAAGCTGCTGCAGGGTGGGTGTCGATGATCCAGGCTGTGATAGTCTGGTCTGCTGGGTGGAGTTGTGATGAGAGGGAAGTCCGAATGTGAAAAATGGTGGGCCCCATGGAGTGGGGGGTCGTCTGGCTTGTTGTGAGGCTCTCCTGGGGTGGCAGGCCAGGGCTAGAACCTGCCATGCCTCCCGGGTGCCTCATGAGCAGCTGGGCACAGGGAGAGCAAGTAGCAGCTCTGCCCCATGTCTGAGAGTTTCTGGTTCAGCATGCCTGGGCTGATCTATCTATCTTTATTATCTACATAAAGATAGATAGATAGATAGATAGATAGATAGATAGATAGATAGATAGATAGATAGATAGATAGATAGATAGATAGATAGATAGATAGATAGATAGATAGATAGATAGATAGATAGATAGATAGATAGATAGATAGATAGATAGATAGATAGATAGATAGATAGATAGATAGATAGATAGATATCCACATCCATAACAGACCTATATATGTATTGAAAATAAGGCATAATTGTAGGAAACTCTTCAATCAATAGAAACAAAATATTGAACACAAATATAATTTGTGTACTTTGCTTCAGTTTGCTTCAACTGAAATCTGCAAATTTCAATTTGTGAAATTTGCTTCATTTCTCAGATGGTACTAGAAGCTCTTGGATAGTATTATCTTTTTTAAACTATAAATTACCTATAGATAGGTATGTAGATGGATAGACGGACGGACGGACAGTAGGAAGGACAGACAGACAGATGGACTGACGGAATCCGCACTCACAACACACCTATATATGTATTGAAAATAAGGCCTAATTGTAGGAAATTCTTCACAACAATAAAAACAAAATAATAAACTCAATTAAATACAATTTCAAATCAACACTTCATTTCTTAGATGATACTAGCAGTTCTTGGAAACTATTATCTCTTTTTCAAAACTATAAATTAACTATAAACTATATTGTTTACTTATTTTTTGTCTTTTTGGTCACACTGGTGATGCTCAGGACATACTCCTGGCTTCACATTCAGGAATCAATCATGGTGGTGCTTGGGGACCATATGTGATGCCAGGATTTTAACCCTGGTCTGCCACCTGCAAGTCACACAGCCTACCCACTGTGCTATCACTCCGGCCCCAAAACTCTTATCTTTTTACATTGACAGTGTGTTTCTTTTAGGATGATTATTTAAAGTTACTTTAATACTTTCATTGTATATAAATTTATTCTCATATTGACTGGTAATTTTTCATTTTTAAGATTTGTAATAAAAATCTTAAAAGAAATGTAATTTATCATTAAAATTAAACACTTTAATGTAAATATATAATGGATATGAAATATTTATTTAATGTAAAACTTCTTACTTGCCTATACATCCATTTGTAATGTTTTCCTGTTGCTTTTCATGGTAATTTAATTTATATCTATAAAATAATTATGATCATCTAAATATGTTATAGCTACAACAGAATGCTTGCTAACATACACTATTAAAATGCGTGTTTCACGAACTTTTTAATTGTATATCTTTTTATTTGTATATCTCACGGTGGTATAATAAAATACTTAAAAAAAAAAGAAACCTAAAAAATTAAAAAATATAAAATGCATGTTTCAAAGAATCAACAAAATATTTATTATGCAGAACCTAAGTCTTTAAATTTTTCATTATACCCCATGAGATGTACAATTACAAAAATATTCATGATTGGATTTCAGTCCTACATTGTTCCAACCCCCATTCCTCCACCAATGCCATAATCCCACCACCACTGTCCCCACATCCCATACCTTTCCCATTCTGCCTCTATAGCAGGAACTTGTCCTTTTCTCACATTTTGTATCACATTTCCAATTCATTTTTTAACTTTTTTAAGTATTTTATTATACCACCGTGAGATATACAAATAAAAAAGATATACAATTAAAAAAGTTCATATTTGGGTTTTGGTCATACAGTGTTCCAGCACACGTCCCTCCACCAGTGCCCATCTCCCACCACCAACGTCCCCGGTTCCCTCCCCCTTTCCCCAGCCCACCTCCATGGCAGGTTCTTTATTTCTTTCCCTTTCTCTCTCTTTCTCTTTTCCTTCCCTTCCAGACTATGGATTACAGAACATACATTAAAAGGTTGTCATGTGTATCCTTTTGCCTCTATTTAATGCTCAGTTCTAGGTTGGCATTAGTACCCTCGACAATTATTAGCACACTGTTCCATTTTCTGTCTTACCTAACCTCTGACTCCCACATGTTTGTGATAATTTCCACCTTTGACAAGACCTCCTGATATATGTTTCACTTGACTTTGGATATTGGTATCATAATATGTACATATATATTTATGCCATGCAAATAAATGCAGTCATTCTGTATCTGTCTCTCTCCTTCTGGCTAATTTCGCTCAACATAATCTTCTCCATGTCCATCCATTTATAGACTACATGAAACTCAAAAGCTTCTGCACCTCCAATTCATTTTTTAATTGAACCACAATAAGATACATAGTTCCCTTTCTTTAATACCCTCCCCACACCCCCGTGCCTGCTCTCCTAGCTGGCACAAATCGCATTGATTATTGCAATGTATAAATAACAATAGAATTGATAAACTTTCCCTGGGTTGTCACGTGCATCTCTGGATCATTTCAGGTTTTCGCAAACACTTCTGTTAGAGCTAATTTGATAAATATGGTCAAAAATTTTTCTTAGAAGAAGGTTAATAGGTATTATTAAATCTCATCTTGGACCCACTGGACCATCTGATCCCCCTATAGAAGAAATTACTGCTATGTTCTTACAGAGTCGAAATTGTGCCCACACATTTTGCTATGATCTTACAGAGTAGTTGAAATTGTGCCTACACAGATCTTTTTTTATAATTCACACTGCAGCAGAGCAGCAGTAGGCTGGTATCATATCTGCAGTTGTTGGTCTCCTTGGAGTTTTATAGATGCATGTCTGAATCATGGCTAGACAGATGTTGCAATGGTCCCTTGATGAGTTCTGGGTTCTGACATATGAACTTCAGCAGGGCAGAACTTGTGGGAGGGGCCTGAATCCTGTCCCTAAGAAATAAGCTCTAGGTGAACCACATACCTGAGTTGGAAAAATGGCCTGTCTCATGGATGGCGCTCTTTAAAGCTGTGGAATCCAGCCTGGGAAATAACTGCAATTGTGAGTGGCGGTCTCTGTCTGTTGGGACTTGGTTGAGATGGAATGCGAGAGGAGCCTGTCTGCCTTCTGGATCGTCCCATTATCAGCCTGTTGTTGTGGAGTGGGCACTATCATGTCTGCAAGTTTTTGGTCTCCATAGAAGTTTCTAGATGCATGTGTGATGCATGGTCAGAGTGAAGCTGCAATCAAAAATCCCTGTCTTAATTGAACCTGAAACAGCCTGCAATGTGATTGATAAAAATCCCAATTTCAAGCAATTTGATTCTATTTTGTTGTGTGCATGTCATCAAAATAATTGTACTCACACTGAAAAAATAATTCTCTTTTGGATTCTTCATGCCATTTAATCTGTGAATGTGTGTAACATGGATAGAATAGTTTAAACCTAATCCTTTCACATTTTTATATTCGATTGATTTGGATATTCTTTATCACTTGATTTTTTTTCAGATCTGTCATGTCACTTTTTTTATTGTATGTAAAATATATATAAATATTATATATAAATATATAATTTAAAATATTATATATTTTATTATAACACTGTTAGATATACAATTACAAGATGTTCATGTTTTAGTTCTGGTTCTACAGTGTTCCAACACCTGTCCTCCACCCATGCCCATTTCCCATCATTAATGTCCACACTTCCCTCCCCCTTCCCCCAAACCGCCTCTGTGGAAGGTTCTTTTTCTCGTTCTCTCTTTATCTCTCTCTCCTCTCTTTCTCTCTCATTTCCCTTTCTTACATATAGTGGATTGTAATATATTCTAGAACATGTTAGGTTCCACTAGTTTGATGTACCGCATGACTTGGGGAGAGCAGGATGGCAGCTCTCCCCCATGTGTCTGAGTTTCTACATGATGGCCATAGCCATGAGGCAGTTCATGGTTGGGGCCACCAGGCCTCCAGAACGGGTCAGAGAGGGGACTGTGGTCACCAGCTCCATCTCCACAAAGGCCTATTGACTGCCGCCTCCTAGAGCTGCCTACCTGGGCTTGAACTCGGCTGCTCTGTTAAGGTGGTCTTGAGATCAGCATCTCTCTTGGGTCGGTTATGAGGAGCTGTGGAGTCTGGTACCATGAAAATGGCGGCTATTATGGTGAGCAAGTCTTATCCAGCTGCTTCCGAGGCCCTAAGGAGGTGATGGGCCAACACCCAAACCCATCTTTTGGCATGTCACTTATGATTTAAAGTATACATACATCAATTGGAGAATCAGAATGAACTCCAAAATTCAGTAAGTGCAGAAAAAACTCACAAACCATTGAGCAGGAGAATATTTAATGTAAGATAAAATTTCAAAATATCAATGAGTTTTGGTTTTGTGATAGAGAAACTTGTTTCCTGAGTATTGAAATAATATTCCTCCTTGCAAATAAAAGTATACTTAAAATAACTGTATTTAGACTTTGTGACAAGTGACTCGAATTTTTGCAGTGGGTGTACAAAAGAAAGAAAATTCTCTTACCAGATTCTTTTCCCTCTGATATCTGTGGCATTCCCTGATACACTTAAACTCCATTATAAAAACTCATCTTTGATTTCTTCCTCTAAAATCATGGCCCCAAATTTCTAATAATAAATCAAATACTAAATATTCTAGGCTTCCCTAGGCTAAATGGCCAATTTGTAATTAATTAATTCCTGACCTTAGAATGCAAACTCAACCCAAGAAACTACTCTGAAGAAGTGGGCTTTCTTTCTTTCTTTCTTTCTTTCTTTCTTTCTTTCTTTCTTTCTTTCTTTCTTTCTTCTCTTTCTTTCTTTCTTTCTTTTCTTTCTTTCTTTCTTTCTTTCTTTCTTTCTTTCTTTTCTTTCTTTCTTTCTTTCTTTTCTTTTCTCTTTCTTTCTTTCTTTCTTTTCTTTCTTTCTTTCTTTCTTTCTTTCTTTCTTTCTTTCTTTCTTTCTTTCTTTCTTTCTTTCTTTCTTTCTTTCTTTCTTTCTTTCTTTCTTTCTTTCTTTCTTTCTTTCTTTGCATTTTTGGTCACACCTAGTGACACTCAAGGGTCACTCCTGGCTCTTTACTCTGGAATCACTCCTGGCAGTGCTCTGTGTACTAGACAGGAATGCCGGGAATCAAACCCTGGCTGGCAAACGCCCAACTCACTGTACAAACTGCTCCGGCCCCTCCTGGCCTTGTCTTCTCTTGTCTTGTCTTGTCTGTTTTATTTCTTTTCTCTTTTCTTTTTCTTTTTCTTTTCTTTTCTTTTTCTTTCTTTTTTTTTCTTTTCTTTTCTTTTTGTCTATTTCTTTTCTTTCTTTTTTTCCTTTCTTTTCTTTTTCTTTTCTTTCTTTTCTTCTTTTCATTTCTTTTTTCTTTTCTTTTCCTTTTTCTTCTTTCCTTTTACTACATTCCTTTCACCCTTCCTTCATTTCTTCCTTTTTTTTCCTTCTTTCTATAATATCTCCTATAATGTGTGCTTTGTAATATGTCATATTCTGTTAATAATTATTGGTCAGTAGAACCTGTCTTCCCTTGATTCAAGGGCATAACTGAAAAAACTGATTTTGAAAATAGTCTAGTACCATCATTCAAATGAGTGTTCAAGTCTAATTTATTGAAGGCTTTTATTAGAAAAAATCATTGTTTCTGTGTAGTTTTTTTGTTTGTTGTTATGTAGTTTGCATTATAGATGAGTGATTATATGAGCATCTAGGAATCATGATGCAGTGATAAAAAATGATAGCACCAAACATATTTGGTACTATTTTGTGGGACAATGCAAGGAATGATTAGGGAAAACAGCTGGGGTCAAGGGGTGAGCTCAAATAAGTGATTTTTAGACAGCTCCCTCAAAAGGTGGGCCTCCAGCCCCTCTGGCTTCCAGGCAGCCAAGCCCCCTTCTTCAGACAGCAGCCAGCCGGCTGCAACATTCAGTCATTGTGCCCAGAACTTCAGGGACATGTGAGGGAGCTAATTACCAGCCTGACAAAATGTAAAACCAAAACACCCTGTTTATTACTCAAGACACCTTGTTTTAGTTGTTTCTGGGTTTGTGGGAAATTACACAGAGACACATGAATACATACACATACACACACACACACACACACACACATACTCTAGATATGTTTTGCCCTTTGTCCCCTTCCCTTCTGTTAAGGTATAGACCTAAGTCTGTCTGGAATAAAAGGCGCCAATTCTCTGTGGAGGCTCCCTGATGCTTTCTTTCATTAAGGCTCTCTACTCACTCTCCCCTCCAGGGACGTTCCCCTTCCCGTCATGATGCCGGATAGTCACGGCCTGCTCTCTAGCCAGCCCCTGCCCCAAGGTGTCAGACAAATATATTTATTACGTGCCATGCACCATTCTAATATTCACCATTCAGCCACAGCCCTAGTTTTTTCTATATACTGTGTGGGAAAACTGGCAAGTGAGTAGGTTATAAAACTTGATATAGATTGTTCTGTGATTTAATTAATTATGATGTAGTTATGATATAGAAAACACTGGTTTATTTAAATATTCTCAGCAATAAACTTCCAGTGATTTATAGCCTAACAACACATCACAAGATACAATAGATGAAGCACCCTTTTTAGTTTTTAATCATTCCTTTTCACCAGAACAGAATTTGCTTTTCTGTTTTCCCTCTCCCCTCTCCCTCTCTCTCTCTCTTTCTCTCACTCTCTCTCTTCTTTTATGCATTGTAGTTTACAGTACATACACTGAGAGATTATCATGCATATATATTTACCTATTTTCTACCTCAGTTCTAGTCTAGCATTAAAATTTCCAACTATTGTTGGCATACTGGTCCCTTTTGGTTCTTTTTTTTAAATTTTTTTATTTTTAAAATTACAAAGATATACAATTAAAAAGTTCATATTTGGGTTTTGGTCAAACAGTGTTGCAGCACCCATCCCGCCACCAGTGCCCATCTCCCACCACCAACATCCCCGGTTCCTCTCCCCCTCCCCAGCCCTGCTCCATGGCAGGTTCTTTATTTCTTTCCATTTCTCTCTCTTTCTCTTTTCCTTCCCCTCCAGACTACGGATTACAGAACATACATTAAAGGGTTGTCATGTGTATCTTTTTGCCTCTATTTACTGCTCAGTTCTAGGTTGGCATTAGTACCCTCAACAATTGTCAGCACACTGTTCCATTTCTGTCTTACCTAGCCTCTGAATCCCACACGTTTGTGATAATTTCCACCTTTGACAGGACATCCTGATATATGTTTCACTTGATCTTGGATATTGGTATCATAATATGTACCTATATATTTATGTTATGCAGATAAATGCAGTCATTCTGTATCTGTCTCTCTCTCCTTCTGGCTAATTTCGCTCAACATAATCTTCTCCATGTCCATCCATTTATAGGCAAATTTTATAACTTCATTTTTCCTAACAGCTGCATAGTATTCCATTGTGTAGATGTACCAAAGTTTCTTTATCCAGTCATCGATTTTCGGGCACTCTGGTTGCTTCCAGATTCTGGCTAATGCTGCTATGAACATAAAAGTAGGGATGGTGTTTCCGCTGCGTATTTTTGGCTTCCCAGAGTAGATTCCCAGGAGTGGTATCGCTGGGTCAAACGGGAGTTCAATTTCTAGTCTTTGGAGGAATGTCCATATTGTTTTCCAGAAAGGCTGTACCAGCCGGCATTCCCACCAACAATGGATGAGTGTCCCCTTTTCCCCCACACCCACGCCAGCACTTGTTGTTCTTGTTCTTTTGAATGTGTGCCAGTCTCTGTGGTGTAAAGTGGCATCTCATTGTTGTTTTGATTTGCATCTCTCTGATGATTAGTGATGATGAGCATTTTTTCATATGTTTTTTGGCCATTCAAATTTCTTCCTTGCTGAAGTTTCTGTTCATTTCTTCTCCCCATTTTTTGATGGGGTTGTTTGTTTTCTTCTTGTAAAGTTCTACCAGTGCCTGATATATCCTGGATATTAACCCCTTATCGGATGTGTATTGGGTGAATATTCTTTCCCATTCTGTGGACTGCTTTTGTATCTTAGTCACTGTTTCTTTTGAGGTGCAGAAGCTTTTTAGTTTCCTTTTGGTTCTTATTTAACCACTGTTCCCCACACACTAGAGGCAGGTTCCAAAATTTGACAAGTCCTCCTTACCCCTGTTTTCCCTGGCCCTGAGTATTATTGTCATACTATTTTTTAATATCCAACAAATGAATGCAGTCATTCTATACATAATCTTTTCTTTCAGATTAATTTGGCTCAGCATGAATGCTCCATGTCCATTATAACAAAATTTATGATGTAAATTTTGCTAATAGCTATATCGTATTCCACTGTATAGATGAAGCATAGTTTCTTTACCAGTGTTCTGTTCTAGGGCTCCAGGTTGTTTCCAGATTCTGGTTATTTTGTATAGTGCTGCAGTGAACATAGGGGTGTATATGTTGTTTCATCTGCCAGGTACTCCTGAGAGCCAGATCAGGGAATTTAGAGTCATCAAGGCCTGCCGCGACCTGTCTTGTCTCCAAAACGGTAGTTCTAGCCCTTCAAATTCAGAGTGCAAATTCTGACAACACGGCTCAAGAAATAGAAGTTTCTTTGATTCATTTGGCAGGTTGTTGTGAATGACGTGAGAACAAGGGAAAGATTCTTTCTTGTGTCCTCAAATACTTTCTTCCTCTGGAATGATTGTTTGAAATTTCACTGCCAGCAGCCTGTAGTGCATGATAAAATAGGTACAAAGTGAGTGGGTCCGCCCATTCTCAACATTGTGTTGAAGGGGAATGTTGTTTTTTTCTACCTCAGTCAGCTCCCTTGACCTAGACTATCCGTCTAAGAGGGAAGCTGCAGGGCAAGGCTAGATCACCCTGATCTCCCAGCAATTTTCAAAAGAATTAAATGGGCAAGTTGGCAAGGTCCCTGCTGTGAATGAAACTGACTGTCCATCTCAAGATGAAGATAAACCAGCATGCACGTAATGAAAATCGAAAAATGTAAGTAATTAGAATCTTAGGCTTATTTGAACCAGTGGGGATAACATCAATAAAAAATATTCTATGCTCTTTTCCCCCAAAGTAGTTTTTAAAAATGTTTAAATTCCATTACTTTTAAAAATTGAATTACAGAGATACACACTTAAAAGTTGTGCATGACTGGGTTTTAATCATATAATGTTCTATCACCCATTCATTCACCAGTGTACATTTCCGATGATGACCAATTTTCCCTCCTAGGATGACCAGTTTCCTCCCCCAAACCCATTTGCTTCTATGGCTGTTATGTTGCTTCTCTCTCTCTCTCTCTCTCTCTCTCTGTTTCTCTCTCTCAATCTAACTCAGTCTCTCCTATTGGGTCTTATGGTTTGTATTACAGATACTGAAAGATTATCAGGTCTATCCTTTTTACATGCTTTTCAACACTTAATTCTTGCACAAAATGATCATTCCCAACTATCATTGTCATACTGGTCCCTTTTCTATCCTAACTCTTCTTTGCCAGCATACAATCTTTTGGCAAGCTTCCAAACTTTTTTTTTTCTTCTTTGGGTCACATGCAGAAAAGCTCAGGAGCTACTCCTGGCTCTGTACTCAGGAGTAATTCCTGGCTGTGCTCTGGGGACTGAGGATGTCGATGATCAAACCCGGGTCGGCCACTTGCAAGGCAAATGCCTACCCGCCGTGCTGTCACTCTGGCCCAAACTTCCAAACTTTGACAGGACCCTGTTCTCCCTGGTCTTGTATATTAATCTCATACTATATCACTTTTATTACTTGTCTTTCCCTTGATCATCGATTTGCTCGAGTGGGAACCAGTAACATCTCCATACTTCCTGTTACATGCTAGTGTAGCCCTAGGGTATCTGCTCACTCATGGGAATGAGGTCTATAATTATTTGGCATATCAAATACGACCCAGAGAGCTTGCCAGGCTCTGCCAGGCAGGTGGGATACTCTTGTAGTTGACTCTAATCTTGTGCATTTATTGATGAACTGCACAGTCACAAAGCAGACGCACGAACCGGGATTTTGATCAGCTCTTCTGCTGGGTAGAGTTCTGACAAACTGGGAAGTCCAGATGTGAAAAATGGTGGCCCTCATGGTGTGGGGATTCCTCTGGCTTCTTGCGAGGCTCTGCTGAGTGGCGGGTCAGGACTAGAACCCACCTCCCCTCCTGGGCGCCTCATGATCAGCTGGGTATAGGGAGAGCCTGTAGCAGCTCTACCCCGTGTATGTGAGTCTCTGGATCAGGCATACCAGGCTGGCCTTGAAAAAGACTGCTGTAGGGTTGATCTCTGACAAGCCAGACTTGTGATCAGCTCTTCTGCTGGCTGGAGCTCTGATGAGTGGGGAGTCCGATGTGGAAAATGGCGGCCTTCCTGATGTGGGCATTCCTCAGACTTCTTGCGAGGCTCTGGGTTGGGCTTGAAAAAAAGACTGCTGTAGGGTGGATTTCTGACAAGCTGGGCTTGTGATCAGCTCTCATACTATATATATATATATATATATATATATATATATATATATATATATCAACACTGAATGCAGTCATTTTATATGTCCCTCTGCTTCTGACTCATTTCTCTCAGCATGATAGTCTCCACATCCATCCATGTATAAGTAAATTTCATGACTTCATTTTTGCCTTCTGGCTGCATAGTATTCTATTGTGTAGATGTACAATGGTTTCTTTATTGAGTCCTCTGTTCTCAGGCACTGATATTATTTTCATATTATGGCTATTGGAATATGCTGCAATGAACACAATATTGCAGATGATGTGCCTTCTGTGTGCCTTTTGGCCAAAAGGGTCACAAGTGATTTCAGTGTGCAAGTATCAAATAATTTTTTCTCACTGCAGTTTAAAATATCAGGTTTAAATACAGAACTGATTATGTACATAAAATTATTTAATGAAATCATACTTCAGAATTTGAACATTTCACATCTAGGTAACACCTATTAGGGGTTAGATTTTGGTGCACAAATCACATCTGTGAAATATTACTTTGGCAGGTTTCTTGAAAAAGAAAAAATAATCATTAGTTTTAATTTCAGAAACAAATAAAATTCCTATTTTCTGAAATCCTGTACTGGAATTTTGTGAGCCAGCTTTCACAAATAGTTATAACCACATAGGACTGCTTGTTTTATTTGGATTTTTGTTTCTCAGATTTCATGATTCTGATTGATTGAAATGAATTTCCCTTTTCTGATCATTTTTATGTAGGTTAACGCTTGAATAGTATACAACACTTTTATAATAAACTGAACATCTGTCACTTTAGTATTCCTGCAGGGAATAGGAAATGGGATTTTGGTTTAAGAAGTTTTACTATAATGGTTTGTGCTAGCTTAGGTAAGATACAATTTTGATACTTGATCACTTCACTTGAATCCTGTTATTCATTGATTTGCTTGACAGGCGCCAGTAACATTTCCATTTACGTTGGCACATGTGCCAATGTAGCCCAATGGCATCTGGTTGATTCAGGAATATGAAGAGCCTCAAACCGTTCTTCAGGACATTGACAAAGAAGTCTGACCATCTTGTAGGTGGGCAGCCACGTGATCTTTTGACATCCCGTGGGATCCAGTCGGTAACGGCTCTAGTCCAGCGGTTGTCTCCAAATCGCATTACGTGTCCAGCCAATCGATTTTCAAAGCCTTGGCAAACGAGACAGAGTCCCTGATTCCGGAATAGTGACGGAGGGCAGAACACTGGATTCCTTCTCTCACTTGAGTGAGGCGTGGATATTCCAAGCATAGCTCTTTTGATTCCTCTCTGGGAGACCAGAATAGCATTCGGGGCTTTTGTAGGGCCCAGGTCTCTGAGGCATATGTTAATGCAGGAAGAACGGTGGAGTCGAAAAGATGTGCCTGGAGCCGGAGGTTCTTTGTCCTTTTAGCTATTTCTTCGATGCTTTTGAAGGCATTCCATGCCGCTCTCTTCCTCCTGCGCAGCTCAGGTTTTAGGTCATTCATCATGTTGACTTCTCGACCTAGGTACACATAACTGCAGCATTCAGAGATGTTTGTTCCATTGAGAGTGAATGGGGCCTCTGGAACTAGTTCATTTTTCATGAACATAGTTTTGTTCAGATTCACCTGTAGACCTTTCTTTCCACATTCTCGGTCAAAGTCAGCCAGCATTTGTGCCGCTTGGCTAATGTTTGGTGTTATTAGAACAATGTCATTGGCGAAGCAGAGGTGGTGTAGTTGCAGACCGTCTATCTTCACTCCCATTCGTTCCCTAATTGTCACCTGATGGTCTCAAGGGATGACGCTGAAGAGTTTTGGTGAAATTGTATCACCCTGCCGAACCCCTCTTTTGACATTGATGATCACATGTAGAATGGTGAGATCCTGGTGCTGAATCCGTAATACAGTTCACGAAGGATCTTGATGTATTGGGTTTGAACGCCGTGTTTGGCTAGGGCTTTGATGACTGCTTAAGTCTCAACAGAATCAAAGGCTTTCTTTAAATCAATGAACATGAGACTGTTGGCAGAAGGCAGATCTAAGGATATGCGAAGAAAGGTCTGATGGATACTGCCTGTTAACAGATACACAGGGACTTCCGGAAGACTGTCTCCCCAATAGAGTTAGTATGTAGAAATCCCTAGTGAGACTGTTAATCAAAGCTGCAGGTACCCAGACAAGGCTATCCTAGGTCATTTCTCTGCACATTTCCCTGTTGGCTATAACTAGCCCAAGATGGAGTGTAACGGACGATGCTTAAAGTTAGGCAAAAAACAGGTTTTTCTTGTTCTTCTGTCTGACAGGTCCTTGCCATCATGGGCTAGTCTGGAAGGCTGCATTAGCAACTGTAATGTGTTCTTTTGTTCATCTCATCTTACCTAGATAGCACCCCTGCAGGTTTTTGGTTCCTGGTTGTCTCCCTTCCTGTTATTCCTAAATCCTATTCAAGGAATGTGAACTGTCTTTGCAATGTAAACCATGCAAACTTTAAGCTGTATTGCCCTTTGAGACTAGGGATAAGGGTTTTTGGGGTCTGTGTGGAGGTGATCAGTCAGTCAGTCAGTCAGCTCAAGTCAGTGAGTAAAATGAGTGAATCCAAGTGAATGAGCTCAGGTCAGTGAGCTCAGGTTAGTCAGTTAAAGTCAGTTAGCTGCGGTTAGTTAGCTGCCATGATGAGAACTGCTGCCCCTCTGACTGGTGATCATTAAAAATATTAATGGATATACATTGTGTTTCTGGTGTCTCATCTCTGCGCCTCCTACCCGACAGGACATTCCTGCATCATGAGACTGAGCTGCATCTTGAACTCCCTACAAACCTCTTTGAGCTTGGTTACCATGGGGATATGGTCAATTGTGCTGAATCCTTTCCAGAAGCCAGCTTGCTCGCATGGTTGTCCTTCATCTAGTGTCCTGCCAATCCTGATCAGGATGAGTCGAGTGAATAGCTTGTAGATGATGGACAACAGGCAGATGAGGCGATAGTTGCCAATGTCATGAATGTCTCCCTTCTTGAAGAGTAGAACTGTCCTTCTGGTTTTCCTTTGGGAGGGACCTTGCATTCGGACATGTAGTGTTTAAAGAGCCGAGCCAGTGTATTGATGAGTACTGAAGGCAGATTCTTAAGGTGTTCGGGTCTGACTTTTGTCTGGGCTGGGTGCTGTTCCCTTCTTTACCAACGAGATGGCATGTCAGATTTCAGAAGGGAGAACGTTGGGAATGACATATACATCCTGTGGATTTTGGTATGTGGGCAGGTGGATGTGGCTATCAAAGAAATCTGAGTAGAAGTCATGGATAATCTTCTCCATTGCCTTTCTGGAAGATGTGATAGA
This sequence comes from Cryptotis parvus, assembly GCA_021461705.1. Lineage (NCBI taxonomy): Eukaryota > Metazoa > Chordata > Mammalia > Eulipotyphla > Soricidae > Cryptotis > Cryptotis parvus. The sequence continues at coordinate 15,558 of JAJIBD010006751.1, read as the reverse complement.
TCCATCAGGACGCCGGAAGGCAGTTATCTTGGTCTTATAGGTGGTGAAGGACAGGCAGATGGTGCGAATGCTTTTCCCCGATTCTTCTGCATCTTTCAGTATTTCAGCTCTTCTCTTTTTGAGGTCTACCTTTATCGCTTCTCTGTATACTGCTTTGCAAGCTTGGAAGTTAGCATTTGGTTACCTGAGGCTAGCGCCTTGCCTGGTTGACAAATGAGCTCGAGAGTTTCTGCTTTGCAAGCTTGGAAGTTAGCATTTGGTCGCTTGAGGCTAGCGCCTTGCCAGGTTGGCAAATTAGCGCGAGAGTTTCTGATGTTATCTTTCCATGTTGCTGCAATGGTACCAAAGAATTCCCAGTTGGTGGTCGTTCTGGGAGTTCTCCTCTTAAACTTTGTAGTCTTTTCTCCCTGATGCGTGAAGTAGAATTTTGCACGAAGGGAGACTGTGGTCCAATCCTGTTTGGAATTTTGGGATGACAGTGACATGAGTCAGGTGTCCTTTTTTGTCTTTCTCTCTCGGCATTCTTCGCACAGTCATGGAGGTGCTGAACCAGTCACTTGTATTCTTCATCCATGTTGTCAATGATGTTATCTTTCCATGTTGCTGCAATGGTACCAAAGAGTTCCCAGTTGGTGGTCGTTCTGGGAGTTCTCCTCTTAAACTTTGTAGTCTTTTCTCCCCATTGCGTGAAGTAGAATTTTGCACTAAGGAGACTGTGGTCCAATCCTGTTTGGAATTTTGGGATGACAGTGACATGGGTCAGGCAAAACCTTCGATTGAAGATGATGTGGTCAATTTCATTGTGGAAATTGACAATTCTGGACAATAAAATTAAAATACATCAAATAAAATAGTTTCTGGGGCCGGAGACAGCATAGAGGGTGAGTTGTTTGTGTTGCTTTCTGCTCACCTGGCTTCCAGCTCTGGCATTCCATATGGTGCCCAGGGCACAACCAGAACACAGAGCTGAACACAGAGCCAGGGTAAGCTCTGACATTAGCTGGGTGTGTCTTCCCCAAAAAGGGAAATCATGAATTTCTTTCATTTTGGAAGAGTTAAAGAAGTTGCTATTTTCTCTGAATGCATGAATGGCATCATTATTGTCTTAAATCATCTAGTTCATATATATTTGCTATGAGATATTAACATACAAAAAATTTTGCTTACCTATTTTATTATAGACTTTAGATTTGATATAAGTTGATATAATTTTTTTATAAAATGAAGCTGCAATGATAGTATCAGAATGGAAAATGTTTAAGTCCAGTCCTTAGCATATTCCTAACCTAAAAATATTAAAGCTCATCCATAATTTCATTGAGGAGATAATAACCCATTTATAAGTTTTTAATAAACTTATAAAAATTTCTAGTCCTGGTCTGCCACCCCTGCAGACCCTCTCAAGAGGCCAGAGGAACCCCCCAAACCGTGAGGGGCTGCCATTTTCCACATCCGAACTCCCCTCTCCTCAGAGCTCCACCCAGAAGAAGAGCGATCACAGCCTGGTTCATAAATAAATGCTCGAGTTTTGAGGTGACTACAAGATTATCCCACCTGCACGGCAGAGCCTGTATCGTATTTGACATGCCAATTACCAGTATCAATTATAGACCTCATTCCCATAACTTGAAGAATGGTCTGCGATTCTTTATGTTCCTGGAGTGGGCAGATACCCTTAGGCTATCTTGCATGTGACAGAACATATTGAGATGTTACTGGTACCCGCCAAGTAATCGATGATCTATGGAAAATCAAGTGATCAAATGAAGTTAAGATATTTCATTTGCAATTTAGAGTGCTATTTTGTTTGGTGATATGTAGAGAGTATTATTGGTAAAAGTGGGAAAATATAAATATCTCCCAATGGGTCAATGTCTTTCATGGATTTTTTAATAACTACTGTGAATCATTACATTTTCTCCCCAGTATATGTCACATATGGATGAAGTGCATCCTGGAAAATTTAGTGCTAAAATGCAAAACTACTTTTCCTCCAGTATTTATGTCCTTGTAATTTTACACTTTTGCGCCAGTATTTTCTTGTACTCCAAATGTAATTCAAAGTCCAAATTTTATATATAATAATATATCTATAATAATAAAGGGTATTAATTTAAATATGTTAAAAGAGTAAAATTATGTACATTTCTTAGAATGTATATATTCTGTTTTTCATTAGTTTAAGTTGTTTACAAGATCTTTCTAATTTTTCTCTACAAGATCTTTTGTAATAATTCCTAGGAGTGATGAACATACTTTTATCTTAATGTCACTGAAAGACAAAGAGTTGCTTATATGAATAAGTGACTTATTTTAGGAAGCTCAAATTTTTTTTCTTAGATATGACATTTGATTTATTCATTAAATGCAGGCTTCCTTTTAAACTATTTAAATTTTGCATTTATTGGCATTTTTGGAAAATCTTACACTTTATGACAGATATCTATTTATCATAACCAACTAGTATTATTAGAACTATTATATAAGTAGAGTACCAGATCTAGGTTGGCATTAGTACCCTCAACAATTGTTAGCACACTGTTCCATTTTCTGTCTTACCTAGCCTCTGACTCCCACACGTTTGTGATAATTTCCACCTTTGACAAGACCTCCTGATATATGTTTCACTTGATCTTGGATATTGGTATCATAATATGTGCATATATATTTATGTTATGCAAATAAATGCAGTCATTCTATATCTGTCTCTCTCCTTCTGGCTAATTTAGCTCAACATAATCTTCTCCATGTCCATCCATTTATAGGCAAATTTTATAACTTCATTTTTCCTAACAGCTGCATAGTATTCCATTGTGTAGATGTACCAAAGCTTCTTTATCCAGTCATCGATTTTCGGGCACTCTGGTTGCTTCCAAATTCCTAATGCTGCTATGAACATAAAAGTAGGGATGGTGTTTCCACTGCGTATTTTTGGTTTCCCAGAATAGATTCCCAGGAGTGGTATGGCTGGGTCAAACGGGAGTTCAATTTCTAGTCTTTGGAGAAATGCCCATATTGTTTTCCAGAAAGGCTGTACCAGCCAGCATTCCCAACAATGGATGAGTGTCCCCTTTTCCCCACATCCATGCCAGCACTTGTTGTTCTTGCTCTTTTGAATATGTGCCAGTCTCTGTGGTGTAAAGTGGTATCTCATTGTTGTTTTGATTTGCATCTCTCTGATGATTAGTGATGATGAGCATTTTTTCATATGTTTTTTGGCCATTCGAATTTCTTCCTTGCTGAAGTTTCTGTTCATTTCTTCTCCCCATAGTCCGGAGGGGAAGGAAAAGAGAAAGCGAGAGAACAGGAAAGAAATAAAGAACCTGCCATGGAGGAGGGCTGGGGTAGGGGGGAGGGAACCGGGACGTTGGTGGTGGGAGATGGGCACTGGCGGCGGGATGGGTGCTGGAACACTGTATGACCAAACCCCAAATATGAACTTTTTAATTGTATATCTCTGTAATTATAAACATAAAAAATTAAAAAAATAAGTAGACTACCAGAGACACATAGGTTTTTTTTCATGATCACTTTATTTAAGCATCGTGATTCACAATACAGTTGTTATAGGCATTCGTTATTCACCCCCAATTCCACCACCAGAGTGCTCCCCACCACTGCAAAAGACCCACATTACTCACCCTCCAACACACATGCCTGCTCCCCCTAGCATGAACTTTTCTGATAGTTACATGCAAATTTGGCCCATCTGTGTTCTTGCATTCAGTGACTTGCATTCATTTGCAGCTGTATGCCTTAGGCTTAAATGTATTAAATGTGGTGTGATACATGGCACATCAGTACATCTGAATATGCGATCTCATTCAGTTGCTGTTTCTGTTCGTTTCATGGTAGCTTTGGGACCAGAAAGTCCAAGGGCAAGACCACCAGATGATCTAGAGGAATGGAAGGTGGAGGGGGATGCCATCTCCAGCTCCTAAAAAGCCAGAGGGTGTAGCCAGAGCATACTGCATGCCTTTGTTTGAATTTGGCTTCTCTCAGGGATGGGGTTCTAAGAAGCTGTGAAGTTGGGTTTTGAAAACGCTATGGTGATGTGCCCAATTGAGTCCAGCGGGTAGCACCTTTGCCTTGCACGTGGCCCACCTGTGTTCAATTTCCAGCAACCTATATGGTCCCCTGAACAGCGTCAGGAGTAATTCCTGAGTGCAGAGCCAGGAGTAACCCTTGAGCATTGCAGGGTGTGACCCAAAAAGAAAAAAAAAAAATAGAAACTGCTGTGATGGTTTCATGGATATTCTGGTTCCTAAGGCATCACTTGGAAGGGGCAGGACCAGAGTCTGTCCACCCCCCCATAGCACGTCATGTCCAGACACATACCTTTATATAATTGCTTCTGGCCATCCAGTTTTTTGTAGTTCTGAAGGATTTGTGATTGCCTATTTATCAAATTTTTTTTAATCAAAGCTTGATAGGTAAAAGTAAAAATAAAACATTTGTGTTCCTTGTTGGTTCGCTTAATATTTTCAGAGAAGTTTAATATGGGATAAACTTTAATACCCGCCACACAGCAGAGCCTCGCAAAAAAGCCAGAGGAACCCCCCACACCATGAAGGCCGCCATTTTCCACATCCGGACTCCTCTCTCCTCAGAGCTCCACCCAGCAGAAGAGCTGATTACAGCCTGGCTCATCATTGACCCACCCTGCAGCAGTCTTTTTTTCAAGGCCATCCCAGGTATGCCAATCCAGAGACTCACACACATGGGGCAGAACTGCTACTTGCTCTCCCTGTGCCCTGCAGATCACAAGGCGTCTGGGAGAGATGGCAGGTTCTAGCCCTGGCCCATCACCCCAGCAGAGCCTCGTAAGAAGCCAGAGGAACCCCACACCATGAGGGCCACCATTTTCCACATCCAGACTCCCTCTCCTCAGAGCTCCACCCAGCAGAAGAGCTGATTATAGCCCACTCATGCAGCGGCTTGGCTGCGCAGTTCATCAATAATTGCTTGAATTTTGAGGTGACTATGTTAGGGAAGAAAAGCGGCAGGCAGGTTCAATAAGCCAAATATTGCTGTGGAGAGTTACCGAGGGCTCGACATCACCCCCTTTTTGGCCTTGGGAAGGACATCTGGGCAAAAGAAAACAGCAGCCTATCAGCGGTATCTATGGAAACTGCTCGGGTGCGGGCAGGGCGTACTCAACATTTAAAACATCCCAGAGACATAACTTGTCTGTGCAACTTGAGTTGTGTTTCTCCTTGAGTTATGTTTTTCTTTGATTTTTTGAACCTAAGTACGTGGAAATTATAACGCAAGTAATGCCTATATAATCTAAAGCTTCCCTTACTCAGGGTCTTGCCTTGGCCTGCGTGCCTAAGAGCTTGACCCCAGCTAGCTGGCTTAATAAACTCCATTTGCATTTTGCATTACTGGCTGGTTTCTTTGTGATTCCTAAGAACTTGCGACTCCGGACCCTAACATTTGGGGGCTCCCGCGGGATCGCTATCTGTGGGACTCACAAACAACCACCAGTATAGGAGTTATCAAGGCCTCTCGAGAATCTGCTTAGGGCAGAATCTGGGCGGGTTGGACCCGCAGACGGAACTAGGTTCCAGGGACCATGGTAGGAGAGGTTGGCCACTCTCCTCTGGGAGGACTAGGCTCTCATTGGGAGAACTAGGTCCTCATCTGGGAGGACGAAGGTCCTCATCTGGGAGGACGAAGGTCCTCATCTGGTGCCTAGGCAATTTGGCTTTTGAAACCAACTCCGGAGACTCCATTGTTAACAACTACGGGAGATGTCCCTGGAGAACATCATCCCCCTGCAGTCTAAGTGGACGCCATTTGGGCTTATTTATAGCAAGTAAGAAAAGAAGGTGTGTGTGTGAGTGTGTGTGTAAATGTTAAAAAAGTGAAAGGAAGAACTGGTCCTAGTAAAAGTGTGTGGCTGTCTTTTCTCTGTATTTGTGTCTGTGGACCATTATTGCTTTCTCCCCCATAATAATTTTGACTTCCAGGAACATGGGACAGGCACAAGTGACTCCAAAAATCTCTCCTTCTTAATCACTTTTCTGAATTGCAGCAAAGAGCCCTCAAACATGGCCTAACCCATTAAAAAGGGTAAAATCAATACATTCTGTTCTGTAGAATGGCCCTCCTTTGGGGTCTGTTGGCCTTCTCAAGGGTCCTTTTCACGGGACCTCATTCTGCAGGTCAAGTCAGTCATTACAAGGTCAGGGTCTGCGGGCACCCTGATCAATTGCCTTATATTCTCATCTGGGAGGACCTAATTGACAACCCCCCCACAGCGGCTTAAACCCTTGCTTGTGACTATGGGTCCACCCCGACAACCCTCTACCCACAGGTTCCCATGATGATGGTGGTAACAGAGAAGGAGAAGAAGACCACCGGCTCAAGGACTCAAAGGATCCACCACCTAGAAATGCCCGGCGGCAGCAGAGAATATAGACCGCCATATCCCAAATGCCCCCATCCTCCCTGAAAGCGAAGTTTATCAGTGGCTTCTACAGGAATTGGACTCTAATCTAGCCCGTCTGGCTGCGGCTAGAGAGCAGCCACCCCTTTATAATCCAGGCCGACTGGCAGATTCACCTTCCTCGCCCTCAGCCCCGCCGTCAGATCGGGGCGCACCCTCAGGCCTCGTGAAACAAAGAGAGGCTCAGGTAGAGAGTCTTCCTCTTCAGGGGACCCCTCAATCCCCCTCTTTCCTGTTCAGGCTATTGGGCAGGTGGGTCCTGGAGGGGAAAATATTTATCAATATTGGCCCTTTTCATCCAGTGATTTGTACAATTGGAAAACTCAGAACCTTCCCTTTTCTGAAGACCCCAAAAGGTTAACAGCTCTTGTTGAGTCAATCATGCATACCCATTCCCCCACCTGGGATGACTGCGGGAAATACTTGACACCCTGTTCACCACTGAAGAGAGGGAGCGGATTCTCAACAAAGCTCGGAAAAATGTTCTGGGAGAGAATGGCAGACCCACCACGCTACCGAATCTAATAGACTATGCTTTTCCCTGGCCAGGCCAAACTGGGACTACTGGACCGATGCAGGTAGGGAGCGCCTCCGTGTCTATCACCAAACTCTAATGGCTAGTTTCTAATGTCTGGGGCCGAGCGATAGCACAGTAGGTAGGGCATTTGCCTTGCATGTGGCTGACTGAGGTTTGATCCCCGGCATCCTATATTGTACCCCAAGAAGAGCACCACCAGAAGTAATTCCTGAGTGCAGAGCCAGGAGTAACCCCTGAGCTCTGGGTGTGACCCAAGAAGCAAAAATACCAATAAATAAATGAAAGTAAATAAATACACAAACAATAATTGTGCCCTTGAAGAAATTGGGAAACAATCAGAGAAGATTATACAGGCATACAATGAATCATTCTCATTACACCTTTATCTTTTGAGGGAAGGGGGCTGCCAAGCAATGCTCCAGAGGCTCAGATCTGTCCCCACAAGTCCCCCGACCCCCACCCCATGTGGTCCTAATGCTTCAGTCCTCAATCTCTGAATTTTAAGCAGTGCTTTAGGTCTGCCAGGATTACACTTGGCAGGTACTCTGGGGAAGGAGGGGCCCATGCAATGACAGGGACAGATTGGGGGTTGGGGCAGGAACTCTGGCCTCTGATCTCTCTCGTTGGCCCCTACCAAGAGACCAAAGAGAGAGCACAGGACATAAGTGCTTGTCTTGCCAACTTCTTACTGTTGTTGGTCACTAACAACAACAACAAAAAAAATACTTAATCAAGATTGGTAACCTAAATTATGGTGCAACTATACAACTTGACATTACTGAGACGTTTTTAAATGATAATACCACATATTAATTAGCAATATTATTAAGAAAAACAAGTCACAAACTATATCATGTGATTCTATTTGTAACCTTTATGTTTATTTCATTAACACTGAAGGATGCACATGAACAATGGAAGTCTTTTAGGGCCAGAGAGATAACACAGCAGGTAAGGCCTTGTAAGTGGCCAATCCGGGCTTAATCCCCGCACCTGAAGTGATCCCTAAACACAGAATCAGGAATAAGCCCTGAGCACAGTCTGCTGTAGTCCAAGAAAAAAGCCCCAAAAAATGAAAAACAAAAGAGTAAAGACTAATCCATCGATATGTTGAATAATGGGTATCTGGATGCCAGGCCATCCCTTTCTCTGACGTACAAGATCACATTTAGACTTGATAAAAAAGAAACACATTTCATCCAGTTTGATAAAGATTAAAATGACAACTATGCTTTTCAAGGAAGAACCTGAATGTATACTGTTTTAGAAGAGCTGATCAAAGGTAACGAGACAAGGCCCCCTTTGCACTCCCAGGAGTCGTACCTCTGACTGCAGTCTTCCCTGAAGACCTCTGCAGTCCGCTCTTGGATTACTAGATCTATGCACAAGGAGCAATTCTGTCTGTCAACATCAGATGTGGTATGGGAAAACCCACATTCAAAACTCCTGCTTCTGCCAGCAATTGTGTGACCTGTATCTATCATATTATTATGACTACAAAAGGACAAAAATCCTCACAGGGCTATTACAAGAATGTGAAGAATCTACACATTAAAAGTTCCAATTACAAACTTAAATGTAGTACACATACCAATTTACTTGATAAAACAATCCATATCTCTGTCTTCGCTGAGTCTAAGCACTCAGTTTAGGTGCTTAGCTTGGCACTTTCAATCAGAAATAATTTTACCTTAAACTGACATCAAAATTCACTACAGTGTTTTTACATTTAGAACAATTTGTCCTTCTTTGTTGTCAACTAAATTATCATTTTCCTATTTCTCAACACTTCAGCTGTCTATCTGAATTCTATTCATTTTATTCCTTATAGCCCAATGCTTCATTTTCCAGTGGCATAATCCTTACTGTAGAACTGGACAGTCTTCGCTGCCTTTAAGTGTCTGCCTTGCTGTAATTCCTCTTGAACGCTCAGTTCTAAACCACCAAGTTCTTTTCTTCCCTCAACAATCTCCCTAACATGCTAGTTCCTGTGTTTCTGTGTGGCTACCTCAGACCAGGGACTGCAGTTCAGTACCCAGATGATTCACAATTTGAATTGCCATTTTTGCTTGTCCCTTAAGAAGGCATGTGGATTTGCCAAATTTGGCATTCAACAGAATTAGCACTAAAATGACAGAGTTTGGACAAGATTTACTTGCCTTTGGAAATTCACTTCTCCAAGTGAGGCTCAATCTCTAACCTTTGCTGCTATAAATGAAAATGACACTTTTACCTAGTGAATGAAATAGTAGCAATGTATTTCCAATTCCTTAACAGTAGAAGAAATACAATTACTATTAATCACTGTCACTGTCTTCCCGTTCATCATCGATTTGCTCGAGCGGGCTCCAGTAACATCTCCATATGTCCTGTCTCATGCTAGTAGAGCCCAAGGCATCTGCTTGCTCCAGGAACATAAAGAGCCTCAATCCATTCCGGAATGAGGTCTATAATTGTTACTGGTATTTGACATATATATATCAAATACAACACGGGTAGCTTGCCAGGCTCTGCCGTGCAGGTAGCATACTCTTGTAGGCATCTCTAAGTCCAGCATTTATTGATGAACCGCGCGGCCGCTTGCTGAGCCGGGCGCTGATAGGCTGGTCTGCTGGGTGAGGTAATAGTAATCTCACAATTACTATTAATAGTAATTATAATTTTGAACTCAAGGACTTCAAAATTAACCAGTTTGTTTTTATTTTTGTTTGGGGACCACACCCGGTAATGCTCAGGGGTTACTCCTGGCTTCTGAATTCAGGAATTGCTCCTTCCGGTGCTGGGGATGCCGATAGAGCCCTTGTGTGCTGCCTGAGAGGCTAATGCCTTACCTGTTGCACTATTGCTCAGGTCCCAGAGCATCTTTTCCAAATGTATCTCAAATCACACCCCCACTGAAACTTCTGTATCTTACATTGCCCAGAGAGAGTATTACCCCTGGAACTGAATTTTACTCATCCCGTATACAAAGCATTGTCCTATTTGCAGATTTTGTAAAGTCTTCAGGTGACTGGTCCCTAATATTCTCTCCCCCACTTCTGAACTACAAGCTAGAGATATAAAGTAGTAAAAATTCTCGGAGGAGAAAAACTCACCACAAAAGATATTTGTTCCTTCTAAATTCTTTGGGACAGAGACAGCTATAAATTGTGGGGGCAGGGGAGTATTCTTAAAGACATTTGCTCAGAGAAATAGTGGGGCAAAGGGGAGAACATGGGCTTCTAGAGAGAAGAGAAAAACTGAATGAGCTTATAAAGTGAAAGAAATTTCACATCAGCTTGCGATGCAGCTCTATCGCCAGGGTGAAGAATGGACCACAGAGATGTACCCATTAAAATGTATGGTACAGGGGTTGGAGCAATAGCCCAGGGGTAGGGCGTTTGCCTTGCATGCGGCTGGCCCATGCCAGCTTGGGTTCGATCCCTGGCATCCCATATGGTCCCCGAGCACCGCCAAAATTATTCCTGAGTGCAGAACCAGGAGAAACCCCTGAGCATTGCCTGGTGTGACCCAAAACTCACTGAAATATTTTTTTTAGTCTTAGCTGATGGTGCCTCTGTTTATTCTCTACCTCTGTCCCAATTTTTGTATGGAGTCTTTGAAGTTTATGTCAATTTCATTGTCATGGTGCATCTCAGTTTGGTTGAGCCATGTCTGCATGTTTAAGTGTTCACACAAGCTTAGTGGTCTTTCTATGTTGGATAGAACAACCTAGATGGCCGTGTCTCCCCTTTCAGATGATTATTGTCATTTTTTTTTTTTTCCCTTTTTTCTTTTATTAAACATTTTATTATACCACCGTGATATATACAGTTACAACATTGTTCACATTTGGAGGTTTTGGTCACATAGTGTTCCAGCACCCCGCCATCCACCAGTGCCCATTTCCCACCACCAGTGTCCCCAATTCCCTCCCCACTCCCATAGCCTGCCTAAATGGCAGGTTCTTTATCTCCTCTGTCTCCCTGTCTCTCTTTTCCTTCTCTTACATATTGTGGGTTGGACTACATACACCTAGAAGCCATTATGTGTATTTTTTTACCTGTATTCAATACTCAGTTCTATGTTGGTATCAGCCCTTTTGACATTTATTCACACATGTTCCCTTCTCTATCTTACCTAAACTCTGACTCCCATACATTTATGGTAATTTCCACTTTTGGTAAGATCACCTGATATATTTATCTCATGCAAATAAATGCAGTCATTCTATGTCTCTCTCTTTCCTTCTGACTAATTTCACTCAACATGATCCTTTCCATGTCCATCCATTTATAGGCAAATTTCATAACTTCATTTTTCCTAACAGCTGCATAGTATTCCATTGTGTAGATGTACCAAAGCTTCTTTATTCAGTCATCAGTTCTCGGACATACTGGTTGTTTCCAGGTTCTGGCTATTGTGAATAGTGCTGCTATGAAAATGAAAGTGCAGATTGTGTTTCCGCTGTGTGTTTTTGGCTTCCCAGGGTATATTCCCAGGAGTGGTATGGCTGGGTCAAAAGGGAGCTCAGTTTCTAGTCTTTGGAGGAATGTCCATATTGTTTTCCAGAAAGGTTGTACAAGTCTCCATTCCCACCAACAATGTATGCCTTTTCCTGCATCCATGCCAGCACTTGTTGCTTTTTACCCTTTTGGATATGGGCCAGTCTCTGTGGTGTGAGGTGATATCTCATTGTTGTTTTGATTTGCATCTCTCTGATGATCAGTGATGATGAGCATTTTTTCATATGCCTTTTGGCCATTCTAATTTCTTCCTTGTCAAAGTTTCTGTCCATCTCTTCTCCCCATTTTATTATGGGGTTGGCTGTTTTCTTCTTATACAGCTGTACCAGTGCCTGATATATCCTGGATATTAACCCCTTATCAGATGGGTATTGGGTGAATATTGTTTCCCATTCTGTGGACTGCCTTTGTATCTTAGTCACTGTTTCTTTTTGAGGTGCAGAAGCTCTTTAGTTTCATGTAGTCCCATATGCTTATGTTTTCTTCTAGTTGCTTTGTTAATGGTGTTTACCTTTGAAGATGTCGTTAGCTTCAAAGTCGTGGAGGGTTTTTCCTATATTTTCTTCAATGTACTTTTATGGATTCAGGTCTGATGTTGAGATCTTTAATCCATTTTGATCTGATTTTTGTGCAAGGTGTTAGACACAGGCCCAAATTCATTTTTTTACATGTAGCTGTCCAGTTTTCCCGGCACCACTTGTTGAAGAGGCTTTCCTTACTCCAGTTTGGACTCTTTGCACCTTTATCAAAGATTAACTGATCATGTCTTTGAGGGTGGGTGTCAGGATACTCAACTCTATTCCATAGATCCACAGGTCTATTTTTATTCCAGTACCACGCTATTTTAATTACTGCTGCTTTGTAGTACAGTTTGAGGTTGGGAAAGGTGATGCCTCCCATCTTCTTCTTCCCAAGGATTGCTTTAGCTATCCGCGAGGGTTTATTATTCCATACGAATTTCAGGAGTGTTTGGTAAATTTCTTTTAAAAGAATGTCATGGGTATCCTTATAGGAACCACATTGAATCTGTACAAAGCTCTAGGGAGTATTACCATCTTCGCAATGTAAATTCTCCCCATCCACGAGCAGGGAATGTGTTTCCATTTCCTTGCATCCTTTTTATTTCTTGAAGGAGTGTCTTGTAGTTCTCTTTGTATAGGTCCTTTACACACTTGGTTAAGCTGATTCCTAGGTATTTGATTTTCTGTGGCACAATTGTGAATGGAATCAATTTCTTAATATCCTTTCTTCTCTTTCGTTATTTGTGTACAGGAAAGCCACCGACTTTTGGGTATTGATTTTGTACCCTGCCACTCTACTATACATATCTATTGTTTCTAAGAGTTTTTGGGTCCAGAGTTTAGGGTTCTCTAGGTATAATATCATGTCATCTGCAAATAATGATAGCTTGATTTCTTCCTTGCCTATCTGGGTGCCCTTAATGTCCTTTTTCTTCTCTGATTGCTATGGTGAGTACTTCCAGTACTATATTGAATAAAAGAGGTGAGAGAGGGCAACCTTGTCGTGTTCCTGATCTTAAGGGGAAGGCTTTCAATTTTTCCCCCATTGAGAATCATACTCGCTGTGGGCTTTTGGTAAATGGCCTTGACTATCTTGAGGAAGCTTCCTTCAATTCCCATTTTCTGGAGGGTTTTAATCATGAATGGGTGCTGGATCTTGTCAAATGCTTATTCTGCATCTATCGATAGGACCATATGGTTTTTATTTTTTTCTTATTGATATGATATGTTGTGTTGATTGATTTGCGAATGTTGAACCATCCTTGCATTCCCAGGATGAATCCTACTTGGTCATGATATATGATCTTTTTTGATGAGTCTTTGGATTTTGTTTGCTAGTATTTTGTTGAAGATCTTAGCATCTGTGTGCATCAAGGAGATTGGTCTGTAATTTTCCTTCTTTGTGTTGTCTCACCCTGCTTTGGGTATCAGGGGTGATAAATGCCTCATAGAAGCTGTTTGGGAGTGTTTCTGTTTCTTCTATTTCCTGGAAGAGCTTGCACAGGACAGGCAGTAGGTGCTCCTTAAAGGTTTGGTATAATTCGCTAGTGAACCCATCTGGACCTGGGCTTTTGTGTTTGGGAAGACTTTTAATTACTGCTTCAATTTCCTCGATGGCGATAGGCTTATTTAGGTATTGGAGGTCTTCTTGTTTCAATCGTGGGAGGTTATAGGACTTCAGGAATTTACCCATTTCTTCTAGGTTCTCATGTTTTGTGGCATACAGTTTCTCAAAGTAATTTTTGATGATCTTTTGGATTTCTGTTTTTACTGTTGTGATGTCACTATTTTCATTTCTGATTCTGTTTATTTGGGTTCTTCTTTCCCTGTCCTTACAAGTCTTGCCAGTGGCTTGTCGATCTTGTTTCATTTTTCAAAGAACCAGCTCTTGGTTTCATTAATCTTTCGGATTGTTTTTTTTGGTTTCCAGCTTGTTGATTTCCTCCCTAAGTTTCACTATTTCCTTCCTTCTGCCTGGGTTGGGCTTCTTTTGTTGGTCTTTTGGAATATTTTCAGCTGTGAGGTCAGCTATTTATGTGGGCCCTTTCTTCTTTCCTTATGAATGCTTGCAGAGCTATGAACTTTCCTCTTAACACAGCTTTTGCTGTGTCCCACAAGTTCTGATCGTTGGTATCTTCATTGTCATTTGTTTCTAGGAATCTTTGGATTTCCTGTTTGATTTCTTCTATGACCCATTTGTTGTTCAGCAGTGAGCTGTTCAGTTTCCTGGTGTTTTGTTTGGCTCTCTGCTTCTGTGTATAATTAACTACTATTTTCAGTGCATCGTGATCTGAAAAGATAGTTGACACACTTTCAATCTTTTTTATTTTGTTGAGGTATGCTTTGTGGCTCAGTATATGGTCTATCTTGGAGTATGTTCCATGTGCACTGGAAAAATGTGTATTCAGCTTTTTTGGGATGAAAAGCCCTGTATATATCAACCAGCTCTCTTTCTTCCATTTCTTCCTTCAGTTCCAGTATTTCCCTGGTGAGTTTCAGTCTCGTTGATCTATCCATAGTTGATAATGCAGTGTTGAAGTCTCCGACTATTATTGTGCTACTGTTAATGTCTTCTTTGAGGTCTATTAATAGTCATTTTAAGTATTTTGCTGGCCCCTTGTTTGGTGCATATATGTTTAGTGGTGTGATTTCTTCCTGGTATACTTACACTTTAATTATTAAGAAATGGCCTTCATTGTCCCTTTAACCTTTTTCAGCCTGAAGTCTATATTGTGAGATAGGGAGTATGGCCACACCCACCTTTTTGGAGGGGTTGTTTGCGTGGAGAATGGTCTTCCAGCCTTTGACTTTGAGTCTGTGTTTGCTCTGGTTATTCAGATGTGTTTCTTGTAGGCAGCAGAATGTTGGATTCAGTTTTTTAATCCATTTTGCCACCCCGTGTCTCTTAATTGGTGCATTTAGACCGTTGACATTTAGAGAGATTATTGTCATTGGATTTTGTGCCATCTTTCTGTTTAAACTTGTTGTGGATTTGGGTTCTCTTATTTTACAATAGACCCTTCAGTCCTTCCTTTAAAGTTGGTTTTGAGTCTATGAATTTCCTGAGTTGTTGTTTATCCATGAAGTTCGTATCTTTCCTTCACATCTGAAAGTAAGTCTAGCTGGGTAAAGAATTCTTGGTGAGGCTTGCAGTTCATTGAACCTTTTCACAATATCCCACCATCGTTTGGACTTGGAGTGTTTCATCTGAGTAGTCTTCTGTAAACTTCTGGGATGCTCCTTTGTATGTGATTTCCTTCTTTGATCTTGCTGCTTCAGTATTCTATCTGTCTATCTTTTTGTCATTTTAATAAGTATGCGTCTTAGAGTATTCTTATTGGGGTTTCTTTAGCTGGTATCCTCCGGGCCTCCTGTATCTGGGAGCATGCTTTCTTCAGTTCAGGGAACTTCTCAGCAATAATGGCTTTGACAGTTTCTTCTTCATCAGGGTTTTCTTCTTGCCCTTCTGGGACCCCAATGATGCATATGTTGTTCCTTTTTGGCTTCATCCCGATTTTCTCTGGTAATCTGTTCATTGAT